>PVJA010017732.1:0-41167 GCA_004027025.1 Myocastor coypus | reverse complement strand
AAAAAAAAAAAAAAAAGTGAAATTGATTTAATCATAGAACAATGAAGAAAACATTATTTATTTTTTAAAAGCTGAATTTGCCCCCCCCCATGGTTTAGTGGATTAAAGTGCCTGTTTAGGCCTGGGGGTTCAATCTCTGGCATGCCCTGCCAGCGCTGCCCAGGGGCACACTGAGACCAGGAATGAGACTGGGCATGGTGGCGTGCACCTGTAATCACAGTGCTTGGGAGGGTGAAAAAGAGGAAGGATCACTCCAAGTCCAATCTGCGTAGTGAGACCTTCTACTAAATACATAAAAAATAAAAGGTTAAAACATAAAATTAAAACCCATATTTGTGATAAAGTGGTATAATAGCAATGAATGTTGCACATTTCTGTGAATTTAGAACATGTTTAGAACTTTTTATTTATAAAATTAGTACAAATGAAAATAATCATGAACAGATGATTACTTGAAGAATATGTATAATATCTGTGCCCTTAACTCACTGTTTTTGAAGGAGCTTTGCCATTCAGTGACTGGTCACTGTTTTGGGCATTTCTAGGTTCTAGGCAAAGGAGCGTTCATTTTACACCAGGCTTTGTAGCCCAATCAGACGAGATCGGGCGCATTCAGGGTGGTTTGGCCGTAGACAAGCCCAGTCAAAAGCTAAACATGCAACCGACTTTCCTCTGTGAACCTATTGTTCTGCCAAGGGAAAAGCTTCCAGGATAAAGAGTGTGCGGCAGCCAAGCCGCAGATTTTTCTGGGGTTGCTCAGTTTCACAGTAACGTAAGCACTGGCTTCACACGTGGGTGGCCTTGAGAATGACAACTGCCTTAAAATCCCCCTCCTTGGACTTTCATTCCTCTCGCCCTAGTCTCTGATATTGGACCTTCGTATTTTGTTTGTATTGTTTTGTTTTAAGATTACCAGGTCTCATAAAAACACACCTTTTTAAAAAATTTTTTTTCTTAGTTTTGAAATGAGTTTAAGGTGTTAGTATTTAAAATTAGGACAGCTTGCTCATGTGACAGTGCTCTGGTAATTGACAAATATTTATTTTTCTCATGAGTTGATGGTGTGACGTAGCAGTGACACGGATTAATGATGCAAATGCGCAGCGTAGCTACTTCGGAACATGAATATTTGAAGACCTGTTTTGCCTATGAGTTTTGTACGGTCACTGAAAACCAAGGGGACATTTAATAATAGCAAAATATGTTGAGAAACAAGATGAGCCTTCCTTTACAAGGAGTCCAGATTTGCTTGAACCTAAAATAATGTCCGCTATTCAGAAATTGTTGCTTTGTACAATGTGGGAACTACTTTGATATTAAACTCGTTTCGGGACAGGTGTGCATAGCTGCATCTTAATAAAAGAGAACATGTCGATTGCACTTTTTTGTCTGGGAAATCACTAAAAATAAACGTCCTGCAAGTCTAAATAGTGAAATCTCTGGCGAAGCATACAGCAAAGACTCTGAGCAGAGCACGTCAGCATGAAGCGTGGGACCCTATCATGATATCAGCTGGGCAGCACAAGCACAGTCTTTGGGCCCACGGAATTATAGGTGCCCGTAGAAAGTGTTCGGGATTATTGTACAATTAGCAGGAAAAAAAGGAACACAATGTAGCCACATATATGTGTAGCATAATTTAAAATATAACTAATTAATTAATTGTTAATTAAAGAAGGGGACTGTAAAGTCCCCAGTGTCAAGACAAATCAGCCGAATTGTCTCTGGAGAGATTTCTATACCTAGGGAGATGCAATGCCTACCTCGTGCAAATCTGCTTGGCTAAGCGCTGGCGGAATCTGTGATTGGGGCACAGTTGAAGAAGGGGAGCAAATGCCAAATGGCAGCAAAGGGATGCCTTCCAGCCTCTAGACCAATGAGGAACTGTCAATCCTGCTAATAGGTCTGAACGTACACTGAGGGAAGGGAGTCACTACCTGGAAACTGACAAATGCCCGCAGTGGGACGCCCCTGCTCAGCTTCTAGGTTAGGTTAAATTAGCCTCGATTGTGGGAAGTACCAACAAGTCAGCTTTCCCTCCCTTAGTTTGGTCTTTCATAGTTAGTGTTGCACATGGCTGCCGTGAATCTTAATGGATCCTTTGTTATATCTAAACACCTTGTTTTCTATGTCAGATCAGGTTTTATGAAGAATGTTGGGTAGATACATTGGGCTACAGCGATTAAATGCCACAAATCTGTCCACCTAAATAAGATGAATTTATTTTTCTCCAATTTCTGAGTTGGAAGTGCAAGATCAACATGTTGCCGTCCTTTCTGCTGAGGCGCTTTCCTTGGCTATTAGACATCTGTCTTTGTGACATTGCACATGGGGTGGTCCAATGTTTCTCTTTTGGTAAAGTCACTGGTAATTCCAGGTGGGACCCATTCTAATGATCTTTTTCACATAATTGTTTTACTGTTATCTTTCTTATTATATCCACATAGTAGCTCTGAAGCCCCTGCTGAGATATTATTTATTGACAGTTATTTATTTTTTTTTTGCATGACTTGTTATTATGATGTGATACTGGCTTAAATGAATGATGCAAGACATTTAGTGTAGATAATTCAGGAAATGAAGATGTTGAAGATCTTTTTTCTCTGTGACTTTTTTTTTTATCTTAACTGAAACCCACACAGCAATATGGCAGAAGAATGAAAAAAAAAAAAAAAAAAAGACAAACAGAAAAGTTCTGCAGTACAGAAACTTTGGAATGACCCAATGTTCTCCTTGTGGACCAGAAAGCCTTGGCTCATGGTTTTATTATTATTATTATCATTATTATTCCTAATAAGCGACAATATTTAATACAATGCACATTGTTGTCTTCATAGTAGTTGCTTCAAGTACAAGATGCAGACATAATTTTCTACACACTATTGGTACACATACTTCTCGTTGAACTCATGGAAAGTAGAAGTTAAGTTTGCAGACCAAAAAAAAAATTAGAGAAAAAGAAGGATAGGCAATATTTTGGTCCTAGCCCTTCAAGATCAGTGAAGACTCTGGACATAAGAGAACCTGTACTGTAACATCCTATACCTCAGTGGCTTTCCAAATTTTCTATTCAAGGAGATTATGGGACCACAGAGGAAAGGGATCGATGATGCATAGTGTGCCTAAGGAGAGTCATCTAGAGAGAAAATATTCTCTCAGGTTTTCAGAGAGTAAACTCGTCAAGCAATGGCTGAGACTCATCCAGATGGCTGACATTGACAAAAAATATACAAAACACAGCATACGGTTTCAAGATAAATTCTGAAGAGATTTGACCGGCCTTGTTGGATACAAAAGTTACATGTGTTGTTATATATGTACCTGCTTAAGCTTTGCTCATGGATTTTTTGTATCCCCCAGGGAAGTGGGCAGGGGCAGCAGAGCACATACTGAAAGAGATTTTGTAGTCCTACCGAACACAGAGGCCTCCAATTAGCAGTGCTTGTATCATTTTGATATACACAATCCTGGCATCTTTACTTCCAGGAACATTTGTTGCAACATCATCAGTTCTACATAGCTCAATAAGGATGGTGGGGAGGTCAGGGTGGGGCTCAGCAAGGGCTTGGTTTCTGGAGAAGCAGCAGCATGGCAGAGTCCCACACGGCTGTACCTTGGCTCATGAAAATAATCGTATTTTCTGCTATTTTGTAGATGATGGCCATGTTTGTGATTGTGTGAGGAAGTTGGCTGTGGTTGTGTTTGTCTTCCAGTATAGAATCTGTAAATGGAAACAAAATTTTGTTGAATGTTTTTGTTTGAGAACAGGACTATTATTGGACAATGGAGCTCATGACTCAAGCTATTATTGTACAGATTTACAGCAATGTGCACCCAAATGTCTTATTTCCTTTTTTTTTTCTATCTTCTTTCTTCTCATCCATCTCTTGAACCTTTCCTCCTTTACAAAAAATTATTTCCTATTATTTTTTATTTAATGCAATAGCTAAGATTTGGAGTTGTCATATAAAGGAAACCATACAATATCTAAGTTCATATGTCTGATTTATTTCCCTTAACATGATGGTCCCAACATACATCCATAGTCGTACAAATGACTAAAATTTTTTATGGGAGAGTAGGACTCTACTGCGTATAAAGACATTTTCTCCTTCCATTCGTCTGTTGATATATATCAAGATTGCTTCCAAGATTTAACTATTACAAATTGTGCTGCCATAAATACAGATGTGTGAGGCAGTGAGATAGCTCAGCATCTAAAGAGTCTGCTTAAGCAAATTTAGGCAACTTCAGGGATCGTGGTTCAATCCCTGGCACCACATACTGCCCCAGTCTCACCCCCAGGGCAGGCTGAGCCAGCCAAGTGAAAAAAAAAAATTAAATGTATATGTGTCACTATATGATGATTTTTCCTCTTTCAGGAAAATGCTTAGAAGTGGATTCAGTAATTCACAAGGGGTTAGGAGTTCAACATATGAAAGTAAAAGAAGACGCTTTATTCTAAAACTGAATAATCAAACTAAATGCACTTATGTGGCACACATGTTTGTTATTACTACAGATTTCAGTACTTATTTTTGAGCATTTAGTATTTAGTACTGAGCATAGCACAGAAGTGGGCTCTATAGCTGGAGGAAGGGCAGATCTCAAGAAAATCACCTGAGTCATTTAGGCAGAGGGCGTTTGGGTTACTGAGATAGGCATATTCTGAAAACAATTATGCATGATAAAATGCATAAAAGAGTTGTGATGGAGTAGCTTTCCTTGTGTTTGGATGTTCTCATCTGTGTCACTATCCTTTGGTGGGCTATTTGCTGCTTCCATGAAATATAGACCCAGGTGCAGTCTCCGGAGGTGAGAGCCCAATAGTGTGAATTTCTGTCAAGCATTTCAGATGATGTTTTTTATGCATTGACATTTTAGAAGTGGTTGGGAGCCAAGCGGTAGTGCTCGCTCTTTTGCTTGTTAGTGTGGTGGATTTGAGTCATAGAATTGTTCAACTATCTTGTTATTCTTTTGTGGATTCTCTCTTTCCATTTCTCCATCTGTGTCTGTCTGTCTGTCTGTCTGTCTGTCTGTCTGTCTGTCTGTCTGTCTGTCACTGACTTATATCTATGACCTAAAATATATTGAGCCACTCTGAAGTCACGACCAAATCAAGAATGGACTGTAAGCTTACATCTACTTACATACACTGTTTTGTATAACCCTGCTCTTCTATGATGTCCGGTACCTGAATCTGTACCTGTTTTTCTCTTTCTTAGATCATACATGCCTATGTAAGAAATATATATATATATATATATATATATATATATATATATATATATGTATATATATATACAACACAGCTTCAAAAATGCATATAATTATGAATATATATGTGTCTGTGTTATATAACTGTATTTCTGGCTCTTTTTATTTAGTTTCAATTATTTTGAGCTTTTAGAAAGACAGCCAGGGTGCTTATATCTTGTCAGGTTTGCTTGGCTTTTCCCTCCCAGTTGAGATTATTCTACTCAATGAATTTCAACTACTATAAATTTCTGAAAACAGCTTATTTGTCCATTTTTTCCTTGTTAGAGTTACTTTCCGTGCTAGATTTATGTTGAATACATAGGCAATGACTAAAATTTTCTCTTCATTTAAGTTAATTTCTAATCATCATTTTTATAAATTACTTTGCTAATAATAATATATAGTGTCCAAGTGCTTAATTATAGTGGATACTCTGGGGTATATAACCACAAATGCAAATGTTAAATAGTAGATATGAGAATGGTTTTAAATTGTAACGTCAAATGAATTTGCAGAGACATTTTAGGCTCTGTACTATGAATACATTACCTTCTGTAGTGTGTCTCATGGTCGAAATTCTTAGTTTTAGTCAGTGAGAGGAACGGAAGCGGTAACTTCCTGTGATCTTCGCTTGCCCCTCCCTAAACACAGAAATTGCGTCCTCTCACACAGGCAGTTAGCTGTCACCTCTTCTGTGAAATGCCAGTACATTTCCTTTGCTCATTTTTCCATGACAATATTTTTCATTTTCTACTTTTAAGCAGGATTTCTTTGCTTATACATGCTCGTTTATAGTTTGTCTTACCTATACTGTTATATTGTTATACTGTCATGTTGTTAGATATCTTCTAACAGTTTTACTTTGTTTTCTCTCACTTTGAATACCTTCTGAAAAAAGTGAAAATCTAAATTTAAATAGACAGATTCATCAATCATGTCAAATAGTTGATAGTTTTTCTATCTTGTTTGAAACATGTTCTTTAGAGGTCAGGAAGGAATTCATCTATAATTTCAATTCAGTATGTAAAGCTTTGTTTTGGATAATTTTATACTCTATCTGAATTTTCTTGTATGTAAATCATCAGACAAGAGCCTTATTTTTTCAATTGTTTACACATAAATGATATGTTTAATCCTTTTCAGTTACTGCATTGATACATACATTTGCTGCAGGCTGTCGCTATGCAGCCCAGAAACTCAGACTCCCAGGATCCTCCTGTTCCCAGCCTCTCCAGTGCTGGGATTACAGGTCTCCAGCACCACACATGGCCTTTGTTGCCAGCTCAGGGTGCGTGGGGGTGGGGCTGGTGCTGCATGTGGTGCTGGGCATCGAACCTCTGTCCTTGCTGCACTGGTTTTCCTTGGGGATTTATTGTGTATTCCATCCTCATCACTGTCAAATTTTCATTCATGTATCTGAACTCTTTACTATATTTAATCTATTAACTTGCAAAACCCAAATATAGTACTAAATTTATTATCTATATTATAGCTGCACTAGGGTTCCTAATACCTGAAAGGGTAAATCTTCTGTTGTGGTTTGAGGACTTTGTAAGGGGAACAATATAATACAGAACATATATTATAATAATATTTTATAATGAATTACCCAAGAATCATATAGAAGTGCAGGAAATCTGTCTAAAAACATAACAGTAAAGACTCCAGCAGGGCGCCTAGATCCTAACATCATGCCTGAGTCCAGCTAAAAAATTAAAGCTTGTAACAGTGCCTCGCACAAGTCCAACCAGAGGCCTAGAGTTCACACCAAAGTCAAAGGTCCACTCCACAATCTGAAAAACCCAAAGGTCAGTGGTGGCATGTAGGAAGCCTGTGTTAGCAGGATGAAGGATTTGTGCTAGCAGGCTGGGGGATCTGAACTGGAGCTAGGAAGCCAAGCTCTAAGTAAGCACCAGAGCTCCCCACAAAGTAGACAGCCAACCTCAGCAATAGTGAGGTCCTGAGCTCCTCCAGTGAAGAGGAAAGCCAAATTCCCATCAGGAAAGCCAATGTAACCAGCTTCTCCATAAGGCTGAGTAGTGGGCCATCTTCCCCTCCAGAGCCAGGAAGCGATGCTCAAGATGAGGACCAGAGCTTCTAATGTTCATTGATTAAGTCAGCTTGACAAGGTCCTCCAGGAGCACAGCCCAAGAGAACCAGCAGCTCCAACACCTTCCCTCAGCAGCATTTTGAAGGCTTCTCTTGTTCTAGCTTTATGCTGCTGCTAACAGTCCTCAGGGGGCCTCCCGCACCCAGCACCACACTAGTTTAGTTCAGCTGGGCATCGCAAGTTGACCACCAGTTAGAACTCTACTACATCTTCACTTTCTTGTTTTTCTATAAAATACATTAGCTATTTTTTTTATCCACTAGTTAGTTCCACATTTCAACTGCAATGCTCAATTGTGGCTACATTTTATTCATACATTTTTGTTTCATAAATATGCACCAGCAAGGACTGGTTTTTATGCCATAGAATTTTGGGCTCATTTATTTAATTGAAAGAATATTAATTATTTCTTCCCAGAATCTTAAAGTTTTATTTGGAAATATCTCAAGTGGTTTAACATTCTTGTAGGAGTAACAGAATTGTGTCAATCACTCCATTCCTAGCCACATAAGAGAAATAGTCACAAGCATAAAGAATAGCTTAGGCAAACACCTGGGTAACAGCAACACAGCCTCATTGTCTCACTCCCTTATGTCTTAACTGGCTATATGTTGGGTAGCATGCAAATCGACAGCAGCAATTTGCAGTGCAGAAAACCAGCAATCAAAGAGTTTGGATCCTTTCTGAATGTGTTGCCTTTGCTCCAGATCCATGGCTTAGATATGGTAGCTGTGTAGGTCAGCTTACGGAATGTCTGTTACTTCACCGTGCGTTAGCAAAAAGGTTTGTGAGGTTCTGTTCAGTTCGAATTTGTTCAAGGACATAGAAAGTTCAGGCATTTAGTATTCTAGTACAGTGCTCTTTGTTCTGTTAATCCTTTTTATACTGAGGAGCTGGAATGTGAAAAGGTTGTAAAACAAGGAAACAAATTCAAATGGTTATTTCTTGTTTTGGTTTAATCCCATTATAATACAGCACCAATAAGCATGGTGGCTAAGATAATAAGAGCTGAACTACCCCATTTAGGACTGAAATTCACTAAGACATCAATTCAAATTTACATTAAGCGAAAAAAATGGCTCTAAAGCACAAAACAAAACAAAAAAAGGATTCAAAATAGGACTTTTTTTGTTCTTTTTTGACCGTATTCTTTGTTTGGGAGAGCTTAGCTTGGTTTTTAAGCTTTCGCCTTGAGCTAGAATCAGTTAGAAAAGAACTGAATTCTACAATATGAGATTTCCTCATTGAAAAAGTCACTAAAGTAATAGGAGGGAAAAACAGATTTCATAATTAAGAAAGTGAAGAATTCTTTCCTGTAATTGAGGTTATGCAGAAGATCAGGCCTCAGACAAACAACTGAAAGGATAGCGTGAGTCACCAGCAAGACAAGACGTACTGCAGGACAAATTATGCCTCCCGTACAGAGGAAATCAATTTCATGCACAATTTATTAGTGCTGTAACGCTTGGTCTGTCCAGAGACAAAATCTAGGTGAACTAAGTTATTTACTTAGGGCAGTACCGAGTGGTATCTTGAGGTATGTTTCTTAAATTTCCTTGGTCCCTAGAGGGCTTGTTAAAAATACAGATTACTTCACCTTTCTTGTGATCTACTGATGAAGAATTTATTGTGTAAAACTTTGGAATCTATATTTAATATTAATTTAGTTTCGAAAGTTCTACTTCATAGGAAGATAGAATGAGCATCAGTATAGCACTAGTAAAATGTGTGTGTGTGTGTGTGTGTGTGTGTGTGTGTGTGTGCATGGGTATGTGTGTATGTATGTTCATAACACTACCTTACTGAAAGCAACATTTTAGTTTTTAAGAATATACTACTCTAAAAACACACAAACCAGGTAAAATATGTTGTGAACATTCAACCTATTTGAAATATTTTCCAGAAAAGTGTAATGATGGTTCTGGCCTTTTAACTAATTTATTTTGTTGTTGTTGTTGTTGTTGTTGTTGTTGCGTGTCTCAGTTACTCTTCTCTCATTGCTAGGACAAATACCTGACACCCAAAATGAAGGAAGGAAAGATTTATTTCGCTTACAGTTACAGGAGGTTTCAGTCCATAGTCAGCTGGATCCAAGGCAGAGTGGCACATGGCAGAGGGCAGCAGCTCACGGCGGAACAGCAACAATGGCAACAGCGAGAGTCAACAATAGCAGAGACAACAGAGAGTTTGTCTCTCTGTCTCTCTCATACAACATTCAGGCTCTCTGCCTCAGGCCACACCCATAATCCCAGCAGTACACGGACACATAATCTCATCCTTGGATCATGCAGAATCCAAGTATATCATTTGTTATTCTCAAATGCTGGAAGCCCCTGCCCTATGACTACATTGAGGCCTTGAGGGGAGAAATAGATACAAGTCATAACATTGGGGACCATCCATGTTGTAGTGAAGTCAAAGCCTTTACTCCAGCTAAGCAGAGGGTATTATTAGTTTTTGTTTTTGTTGTTGTTGTTGTTCCACAGAATCACTTGTTTTTCTTTTTCTTCTCTTTTTATTTTTTTATCACATTTAATAAGAACTAACAATGTGAAAGGTTCAAAACACATTAGTAGTACATTTCAAGTATTTGATACAATACATATTGTTGTCCTCCTAGTATTACTCAGCTATAAAGAATTATAAACTGGAAGACTTCATATACTTATATTCATACATGAAATAAACCAGACCTACATGTGTAAATATTGTATAGTCTCCCTAGTATAAGAACCCAAAAGAACAGCATATTAGTTTTTCTTCACCATATTCAAGTTCTAAAGTTTTGTTTCCTTAGGTTGAGTAGACAACATTAATTTAAAATGCAGATTTAACTCATCTCCTTTAAAATAGCCAATGCATTTCACGCCTGATTTTCTTTTTTCTTTTCTTTTCTTTCTTTCCTCTTTTGTACACGGTCTCACTACTGACTCATAGTGATCCTCTTGCTTGTACCTCCCAAGTGCTGGGATTACAGGTCATGCCAGATTTTCTATGGTTAAGAATAGTAGAAAATTGTTTGAAGACACATTGATGAATGACCCAGCAAGTCCAATATTTTCAGGATGCATTCTTATAGATAAAATTTTATTTAAAAAAATAGCTACGTTGGAGCAGGGGAGACAGTCAAAGTACCAGCCTGGCAAGCTCGAGAGCTTGGGATTGATCCCTGGTACCTCCTCGCGTTGTGGCAAGCCTGCTCTGTGCTGCCCACAGAAACTGGGCGTGGTGGCACATCCCTATAATCTCAGCACTGTGGAGGCAGAGATAGGAGAATCACTGTGAGTTCAAGCTGCATGGTAAGACTTTGCACCAAAAAAGAGTAAAAATGAATAAATAAATAAATATTTTTTAAAAGCATTACATTTAATGATAAAAGTATCAATTACATCAACACATTTTCTTGAAGCTGAAGCATTCCGCACATGCAGCTTATTTGGGGATTTTGCTGCCTCTCAGGAAGAAGATGCTTTAGAGCAAGATAGGCATATTCTTTCACGAGGCATGTTGTCCCAACAACATTTAGTGGCTTTCTTGGAAGCACACAGCAGTCAGCGGAAAAGCTGGAGGTAAGTTAAATATTCCTCACTGACCATCTGCTTTCTTCCTAAAATGTGTCCGCTCTTTGTTCTTTCTGAGACATCTTAGCCCTGGGGAAATCCACATTTCTTGCTCTGCTGTCTGTTACAACTCTTTCCCTTCAACGCCATGGGTGTCAAACTTGCGTTCGAGGATGATTAGTCAAAATAAGTGCTCTTCCCTCCCGCGCTAGTCTGCGAGGGCCGACGCTGCAGAGCGCCAGGCGTGCCGCGCCCTCCTCCTGCGCCCACCTGGCTCCTGCCTCAGCACTTGCAGCGCCGCCCAGTCCAGCTGCTTCCCCCGCACCAGGGCCCGTGGCTCCCTCAGTCATGGCGAGAGCGCTGCGTGAGCAGTGACCCTCGCGGCTCTCCTGTCATCGTCCAGCTGCCTTCAGCCTCAGCCCTGACTGGAACGGATTCCCCTTCCGTTTCTGCTGGCAGCCTGGCTCCCGACTGCCTGCTTGCCCTGCCCTCCTGCATCTGGCTTGCTCCTGCCTCTGTTAGGAGCTGGGGGGAGCGGGGTGGAGATTCGTTAAATTCCCCATCTGCCAGTGATGACTCCAAGTTGAACTTGAAGGCAGAGCTGGCTGCCTCCCTGGGTCCACACTCACAAGAGAAACACCATTCTGTTTAGAGGAGGAAATGAAACGCAGGGACTTCTCCAATACATGGTTCACCGTGTTCAGCTAAACTATGTGGCAATTTGAATTTTGTTAAAATAAGCATTATAATATGCCTACATCATACTTAATTAAGATGGAAAGGTCAACTCTCAGCAGGCCTAGAACACAAGCATCGTGAAAGACAGGTAGCATAAGTGAAGTAGAAAAGTCACCACCAGCAGAATGAAAATATGTGAGGTACTGGATTTCTGTTTTCTAATTTTATCAACATTATTAGCTTCAGCGAGTCTTGCTGATTCAACTCTTTAATGCTTTCCAAAAAAAGTATAAATTATGAAATTCTGTTGCCTGAGAACTGTATGCTTATGCTTGCCCAGGTTAAAGGTCTGAATGCCATAAAGATAGTCAGCCATTAGCAACATTTGTTAACTGTCTTACTTACCCTTCTCTCCTTGCTGGGAAAAACACCTGACACTCAAGTTAGGGAAGGAAAGGTGTATATAGCTCATAGTTGCTGGACGTTCCAGTCCTCACTCAGCTGGCTCCAAGGCAGAGTGGCACATGACAGAGAGCAACATTTCGTGGCAAAGAGCAAGAGCAAAATGGAGGAACAGCAGCAGCAAGGCTACAGAGAACAACTCTGTCTCCTTCACATTGCATTCAGGCCAAGTGTAGTCCTCACACCCATAACCCCAGTAACGCTCACGCTCGTGATCCCGGCAGATCAGGAGTTAACCACAACCTCTAGAAGTCCACTCCTTGACTGCATGAGGCTTTGGGGATGGGGCAACTTTAGACACAAACCATAACAAATAACACTTAGTGCTTTAGACAAGATGGTATGTTTTGTTCGGTAGTTTATAAGAACAATACTTTGACAAGACATAACATGACATGCAAATGCTCCTTAATAAAATTAGTTGCGTCTGGCCAATGAGATAGCTCAACTAAATGCCTGCTTAGGCAAGTTCACGGACTGAGTTTGATCTCTGGTACCACATGCCACACCACCTCCATGCTCGGGCACCCTGAAATGGCCGCTGAGTCCACGCCTGGTGGCACATACCTGTAATTCCTGCACTGGGGAGGCTGAAAACAGGAGGATCACTACAAGGCCTATCTGTGTAGTGAGACCTTGCTCCAAATACATTAAAAGAACTAAATAAATCAAATAAAATTAGTAGCATCTTACAGTGTTCACTTTTCTGGGCACATGTAGACAATCTATTCACTCTTTACTACCCTTTTTATTCTCCAATATATCAAACTGAGCACTGATAATTCTGCCATAGTTTTACAATTACATCATAATTTCTCCTAACTTGAATTAAATTTTATTTTATAGGAGCTTTCATTTTAATTTAGTTTTTATCTTCATTTTAAGTGGTTATATTTTATTTTTTAATTTTTAAAGAGAATAAAAACTGGGTGTGATGTCACATACCTGTAATCCAGCACTTGGGAAGCTGAGGCAGGAGGATCAGTGCAAGTTCAAGAACAGCCTGGGCTGCAGAAGTGAACTGAAGGCCAACCTGAGCTGCATAGTGAGACCCTGCCTCAAAGACAATGAAGAAAGGAAGGAAGGAAGGAAGGAAGAATAAAAAAATAAAAAGAACATTAGAAACTATTCAGAATTTCACTAAACAAATAATAGGAACTTAATAATTATTATATTGTTGTTGTTCAATTATTTGATCAGATTACTAGCTATAAGCATGTAAAATTGATAAAAAAAAATTGAAAAGGAGAGAGAAAAAATTTTTAAAGCACTGACTACTCCTATCAGTTGACCAGTAGAAATCAGCAGTATACTGACCCAGGCTATCCTTTATATATGTGTATAGCTTTTCCTTCACTTCTTTCTTTCTTTCTTTCTTTCTTTCTTTCTTTCTCTCTTTCTTTCTTTCTTTGTTTTTTTCTTTGTTCCTTTTCCTCATCAGTTTTCTTTTCCCTTTGAACAATTTTTTTCTCTTTCACAGCATCTATTGTAGTTTTCAGATCATATTTATTCTTTCAAGTTCTTCCACTAGTGAGACAATATGATGCTTACACATGTGTTTCTGATTTATTATGAGTAGGGTCTTTAATTGTATACATTTACTTGTAACAGCCTCAAGTTTATCTTTTTATAGCTAATACTCCACTTATAAAAATACCACGTCCTTCTTATCCATTCCTCACTTGGTGGACATTTATGTTGCTTCTAAGATTTAGCTATGACAAATTGCACTACAATAAGCATGGGTGCACATTTATTGCTGCAGCATGATGTTTTTAAATCTTCTGGAAAAATACCCAGAAGGGACATAACAGGATTGATGGCATCTCTAATCCTAGTTTTTAGAGGAATCTTTATACTGATTTTCATAGCAGTTATATTTTATTGAGCATTTCCTACTTTCCAATTTTTATTTCTGGCTCTACTAAATAAAATTAAGATTATAGACATGTTCAAGGTATCGTTAAATTATCTTTCATCTAGTTTCTCACTGAGGAAAATATAATTTATATTGTTTCAGAAGTCTTTAAGCTAAATAGTTTTCTAAAATTACAAAATTACAGAATGAAAAAAAAAGGATCTGAGAAAATCAAAGAAAAGAGAAAATAAGCACATAAAAGTACAATAAATAAAGTACCTGAAACATAATGTAGGACTAACTGGATAGCTCAGCAGACTGAAGTGGCTGCTTAGTCATACACAGAGCCTGGGGGTTCAATCCCTGATGTGGCATCTGGTTCCACCATTGGGGTGCACTGAGATAGCCATTGAAACTGGGCCTGCTGGCATGTGCCTGTAATCCCAGTGCTTGGGAGGCTGAAAACAAGAGGATCACTACACATTTGATCTGTGTACTGAGATCCTTAGACGCTGTACTAAATACATGAAAAATTAGAAAAGAAACATAAAGTTTTGTATACTCATGAGACATGTATTTGAAGTTAGATAATGACTTTAACTGAGATATAGGTTAGCATAAAGGTATATTTTTTCACAGAATTCCAAGCGTTGAAAATCAATTCAATTCTCTAAAACTCAGTTGTTCTTGTTACAGAGATCTCCAGAAACAGGGATGTTTAGATGTATGCTTTTGCTATCACTTTTAAATGCAAAGAAAGGGAACATGCTTACAACTCTTCATACAAATCACATTTATTTTATACAATCTAACATTGGGCCTTCTCACATGTACATTCTAAATCTAGAGGCAGAAATAGTTGCTCTTGTTCTTCATTTGTTACCATTTCTTTGCTGCAAGCTTTAACATTTTTCTTATTGCACTGGCCTATAGCTGCATTTGCTGCTTTGAAAATTGTCCAAGTTTTTCAGCCTTAAAATTTTAGATTCATGCCTATAATCACAATACTTGGGAGGCTGAGTTAGGAGGATCAGTGTGAGCGCAAGACCAGCGTGGGCTACAAAAGTAGAAGGCCAGGTTGAACTGCATAGCGAGACCTTGTCTCTAAAAGACGAAAAAAAAAAAAAAACAAAAAAAAAGCAAGATTTTTGATGGAGGAGTCTAGTTGGAAGGGTTCAGCTCATGTGGAACAGACACAGCCTGTACACATAAATATCTCATAGCTCATTAGGTCCTGTTTGCTAGATTTGGTTTGACACAAGTGATGCTTTTATATCTAATTTCAGTGTTCTCTATTATGGGAGAAGCTGGAACTCCTCTGCAGATTTTTGAATGCAAATATCTTCCAGAATTCCTTCCAGAATTCTTGTGTGTTCTGTTTTTTAACACCTCATTTAAAGTTGAAGAGGCAAAAGGTGGATAACGGGACAACACCATAGTCAGTCATTCCATTAATATAGGTCAGCCAGGCAGTGCTGCTATGGTAAGGAATCTAAGCATACATTTGGCCAGCTTTAACATGTTATTAGCTGTCTGTTTAGTCAACGAGATAGAGTTCACTGATAATCAACCTTTGCTGTAGCCCATTAATATAACAATTATTACCTAAATGTCTCGATATGTTTTCCCTTTGCAAACACTTGCAGAGACAATATTAGATTCACTTATGCCAACACACTGCAGCAAGTCTCCGATTTATGAGTGAGCTCTGTTTGGGAAGCTGTTTGTAAAATGGATCCACTCGCAAGTCCAACAATGTGGGTTTTATGCCTCATGGACACAGACGTGCAAAGTCACTGCTCTGTGCTTCCAGAAACCCACTCCACGTCAGCACTGCTCTTCCTCTTGCTTCAGGACAAGCAGCGCTCTGGCTGAGAACAGCACAACCACACTGTAAAGAGAGCACAGAGCAGCACATCTGGCAGAATGGGCACACACAGGAGCCATAGCTGTCACTTGTTCCCATCCATACATGCTTGAGTTTTGCCAGTGTGAGGTCCCTTTGTACCATTCACAACTCGAATGTTTCTAAGCTGGGGGCTTCCTGCCTTCTCACTCGCTTTTCTGTGATGCACTGATTCTGAAGTGTTTAGACAAGAGA
The DNA here is from genome assembly GCA_004027025.1 of Myocastor coypus. Classification (NCBI taxonomy): domain Eukaryota; kingdom Metazoa; phylum Chordata; class Mammalia; order Rodentia; family Myocastoridae; genus Myocastor; species Myocastor coypus. The sequence continues at coordinate 25,139 of PVJA010017732.1, read as the reverse complement.
ATGCTGACTTTCAAGTAAGGTTCCATTAGAGAGGACTTACGCCAATATGTATTTGAAAAGCAAAACAGCATGTTTTTCAGTGCTACATTTAATCAGCTAGTCCTCTTGGCATGCGGCCTCTCTAACCTACAGCTGTAGAGAAATGCTGGGCACAATTCTCTCCGAAAGCCAGCCTGTCCCCTGTTCATCTTCTTTGCTTCATCTGATGCAACAACAACTTGAATTGATGATCGCTGCCGTGTGCAGTGATGCTGTCTGCAGAACCTCACCTTGAAAAACTCCCCAAGTGGCAAACGCAAGACACTTCCCTAAAGAAACAAGCGCACGACTCTGAGCCCTCCCTGGGCTTTTCAAACCCTAGTACTCACTACAAATACTAGTTCCCTCTATTAGTACCTGCTACAGAATAGGATAGACTTGCAGGCTGTCAAGAAGCAGGGATACAGTTAAATGAGAAAGGTGACTTAAGTTGAATTTTCCTCAAATTTTTGAATTAATTTATTGGTACATTTTAGGTGAACATAAAGTTCACATACATCATAGAGAATGTGTACCTGCACATAATACATCTTGATTTTTTTCTCTCTCCATATGATTTATTCCAACCCACTTTCCTTCCTTATATTGGCTATGCAAATTAATAACTTTCACTTGACATAGTACCGTAGAAGTGTCCCCACCTCTAGTCACCCCCATCACACTCTCCTGGGTTAACATGCGAAGTATTTTGGGGAGGAGGAGGGTTATGAATATAATATAATCAAATCTGGTCCCGTTTCAGTCAGAAAGGAGGTGAGAAATTAAAGACATTGTTATTAATGAAATTCAACTATGTAGAAGTTTTGCGATTGAGTCAAAATGTACTAACACCTGACAAAGGGAATTTTGCTCTGTTCCAGTGTCTTAAATACCAGCACATGAAGAAGTGATGTGGGGAAGACAGGGCTGTGTGTGACAGAAGGGTCTTGAGTGTAGGTGACCTGCTTGGATTGCCTTTATCTCATTTCATGATCGTGCACTCAAGAATTCCCTGTCTCAGCTTCTCGCCCCGGTTCCTGCCTTTCTATCGGTCCTTGCACCATTTCTACCCAGAGTGAAACACTTCTGACAAAACTGTCACTCATGCACTACTTCAAAGAGATATCGGTAGACTGGTACAACCGCTCTTCTGCTTTCTAGTGTTAGAGTCAGGGCAGATCAGCTTATCAGAAGCCTCAGAGTATGATTTTCAGTCGCTATAAAGCAGACACTTCTGGTAGCGATGGTTGTCTGTGATTTAAAATAACGCACATGGTGAAGATAAAACGAGGCAAGGAAATGTGCTCATATGCACTTTACTGAAAAAGGATTTGTTATTAAAATAATATATTTGTATATGCTACTGGGAAGAGCATAAACTGTAAGATGAAATGTAATTCTAAAATACCTCCTTACTCCTTGAAATAGTAATAGTATAAAACATCACTGACCATAAAATACTGAACTATATTATATTTAAAAACAAAAAAAAGAAAAAATCTCGAAATGTCTGTTCAACAGAGAAATGAGTAAATGAATGATTAAGAAGACATGTGGCCATTGTAGTCACATTCATGGACATTTTTCACATTATGGAAAATTATGTGTAACTCAAGTATAATAAAGTTAATAAATAAAGTTGCAGTGTGTACAACCTTGTAGCACATATTATTAGATGTCTGTGAGATATCCACTTCATTCTATTTCATACTGATTGATCCGTGAGCGTGAAATGCTCAGCTAAGCACAGTCCTGCTAAATCTCTTTAAGACAGTGGTGAGCAAAGGATATCCTGGCATGGGCCCTTAGGGAACTGTGCTTCACTCAGTAAGCACTGGGCTCAGTTCTTTGACTCTTTCTCCTCCTTCATGGAATGGCAAAGGTAAGGTTGCATGGATGGAAAGACTCAGGCAAAGGATGGAGGAGGAGAAAGGGAAGGTTTGGTGTCTGCTCTGGATTGTCCCTCTATTTATCATACCAAAACAAACTCAACTACAGAAAATCAGGAAAAGAAAATAGGAAAATCAGAGAGATCCACTGAGCTATTGTAATTAATTTTAACTATATGCAGCTGAATATAATCTTGAACTTACACAGCTATCAATTCTGCTCAAAGCTCACTACAAAAATACAGAACATTATTAATTATCCACTGTAATAATGTATGCATATTGTAGCTGCATATAATTTAAACAATGTTAGTATATATGACATACCTTTAAGTATGTGTAATGATCATATATTTATTTTATCAAAACCAAGAAGTAATTGTATTTCCATTAAAACTAGTATTCTTTGATTAAAGAGTAGAGACATAGTGAAAATGTGAATGAGGCTTTATATTTTATAATGTATTCACTAGGCATGCCTATAAGAACACAGGAATGATACGCTGTGTGCCAAAAGAGAGTCTTTTAAGAAATTATATGACTCTTGGGTGTGCTTGTTAAGACCGCGCAAGCCTATTCAGTATGCGATCAAGAAAACTCAACCAATTCAGGCTATGGCTTCTGTTTCCTTTATATATTTTTTTCTTTTTAACATATTTTAATTTCTTTATTTTCTTTCATTTCTTTTTTCAATTTTATATATTTAGTACAGGGTCTACTTTGTGTCACTTCACAGTTTAGACTGTTAGTGATCCTCCTGCTTTGGTCCTCCCAAGCCCTGGGATTACAAGAGCATGCCACCATACAATCTCAATCGTGCCATCTTAGCGTGCCCCAGAGGCGGGGCCTGCAGTGCGTGCTGTGGATGGAATCCCGGTCTTCTGCATCTGCCTAAACAGGCGCTTTCATCTGCTGAGCTCTCTGGCTGTCCCTGTCTTTCATTGCTTAATGTCCTAGCTCACTGAGTGATCGTTTGGTAACAAAGCAAATAAGTGAATTTTACTGTTCTGCTAATTTTCTTAATATCAAAAGTGCTTGAGTGTAATATGGAGTCCTCGAGTGTAATATATTTAAAACTGAAGTAAATGAAGGTCATATAATAAATTTTGCTTATGCTAGTTTATTTTACTTTGCTTCATAAATCATTCAGCTACTCTGACCAGAGCTTTGAGGATGTAGTATCATTCCACTAGGATTGCTGGAGATTTAAATAATCAAATATAAGTTCAATTTCTGTAAGTGTTCCGTAGTTCTAGAGTCCAGAATAATTAGATACTGCTATTTTACATAAATATGAGAGATCAATAGTTATATATGCTTCTTCAACTCCCCCCCTTTTTTTTTTTTTTTTTTTTTTGTGGGATCAGGAATTCAACTCAAGACCCTGCATTTGCCAGGCATGGGCTTATTCCCCTGAACTCTCTTCATGCTTGCTAGGGAAGCATTCCATCGCTGAGCCAAATCCTCAGCCTCGAAATAATGCTAAGCTTTAAATTAGCTAAATGTTCTTGTTCCAATTCTAACTTCAACAGCTTTTATTTTTTTCTTACATTTTCATTACTTTTAATAAGAAATAATAATGTGACAGTTTCAAAACATGTTAGTTGTACATTTCAATATTTGATACAATGCATATTTTTGTCCTCTTATTAGTTATACAGAGCACAGGGTGTAGATAATATAATTTTTGAAGTCATTGTTGATACAACAAAATTTGTTCTCATTGAACTAAGAGAAAGTAGCTATATATAAAGTCCAGTGCTCGATAATGACGGTGGGTTATTGGTAGAATCAGGAATGTTGGAAACTGTTGCTTCAAGCCTCTTACACCTCAGCATTCTAATATAGGTTTATGTTTTATATCCTGTGGTTAAACTTTTCTGCTTGGTGGTTAAGAGCAATTTTAAGCATGACCTATGTAGTACAACATGTACCTTTTGTATCTCTCAAGGTCAGACAGATCCCCTCAGGATTTACTTTGGAACCATGTACAGTGTTTTGTAAAACTGTTGTCAGTGTTAGCCAACTGGATGGGTCACGGCCATTGCCTGACCAGTTTGCTCTCTGTGAAAGCCTGAGAGAATATTTTCTCTCGAGGTGACTCTCCTTTGTCATACTACGTGTCTTCAATCACTTTCCTCTGTAGCCTCATAATCTCCTTGAACAGAAAATTTAGAAAACCACTGAGTTATAGAATATTATAGCACAGGTTCTCTTATGTCTTGAGTCCTCATTGACCTTGTAGGGCTAGGGCCAAAATATTGGCTATCCTTGTAACCTTTCTTTTTCTCTAATTTTTGGTCTATAACTTTATATTTTTAACCCTCCAGAAGAAAAGCTTAGGGATACTATTACTCTATAACATAGGTACTTGAACATGATATCATTGTCTTTCTGAATATCAAACATCTTAGACTTAACTTGAAATTGGTATTTTCTGTCAGTCATTTGTATTCTAATAAATCTCTATAGAGTGTGATAAAAGCAGTTACACATTTTTAGACATTTAGAAATATAAGTATATACAAAACTGTAGCCAATAAATCCCATGGCATTTTCCTAGGCTCTTACTCTCATTTAATACCTTTTTTTGTTTTCTTGTAAACCAACCTTTCTTACCTCCAAGACCAAACATATTTTCACTTGACTTGAGACCTCTGAAGTTACTCAAGAAATATAAATATTTAAGATTTTTTGGGAAACTTTCCTTGACCTGCTCAGATCTGGCTTAAGTGTCTCCATTGTTTCTGCTAAAGTTGTTGCTTTGCCAGTTAATATGTTTTTCCTTAACTGTTGCTCTAGGTATCCTTAGGGTCCTTTAATGTTGAATTTAATCAACAAGGCAAAAGATTAGGCTTGTGGGGTGGGGCTGTAGCTCAGGGGAACTGGTGCCTGCTGGACATGTGCAAGTTCCCAAGTTCTCCCTCTGCTGCCAGGAAAAGGAAAATCCAGGTGAGGATTCTGTCATTGCTGCTGTTGGTCATCATGACTGCAGTGCCATGTAATCGCTTCGGATGACCGCCTACTGACGGTGCTTTGGTACCTACTGCAGACAGCAACAAATGAGCGTTTATAACTTACCTTTTAGAAATATTCAAAATTATGAATTTGTCCTTCTTGTCTAATTATTATTTTAATTTCTCGGTCATGGAGCTTTCTGGCTGTGCAAATTATAGGACATTGCTCCTCGCCATCTCCTTGCAAGATTTTCATGTGGGCAAAAATAAAATGACACAGAAGAATAAGCAGGGTAGGTAATGCAAGGAGTGCTTTTTTACTTCCATTTATTTTCATCTTTACCAAGGATAAGTGTCCCAAGTGAAAAGGTAATTATGACTTGTCTCAGTGTTAAGGCATTTCCAAGCACTTGTGCTAAAAAAACAGGGCTGAGACATTAAGCTATCATTAATGATCACATCTTAGCCGCACAAAAATGAGCCATCAGCTTCATTCAAAGTCTGGCAAGATGCATTTGTGTCACAGGAGCTTCCCGGGGAAGTTTCTCACTTTTTTTCCTTACTCTTTCTCTAATCATGTGAGCGTAATTTGAAAGTCACAGTATTATTTTGCTGGAACTGCAATAGCAAATTACTACAGACTGGGTGCATTAAAGAAGGCCAAGTTATTTTCTCACATTTCTGGAGGTTAAAATTCCAAGACTAAAATAAGCATGATGCTGTTCCTCTCCTGCCCTCCTTGCCTCTCTCCCTTGCTTCTGTTCTTCCTCTCACATTTTTAGAAGCCTTCTAAGGACCATCTCTCCATGGCTTCTCTTCACGTGGCCTTTCTTCTATGCACACAGCCCTGGGTGCTGTGTGCATCCTTCCTGAACAGGCATCAGGCATATTGGGTGAGGGCATGCACCGTGGGCTTCATGGTAATTCAAGCACCTGTTAAAGTCTCTCCCACCAGATAGAGTAGCACTCTGAGGTACTTGGAAATTGGAATTCAACACAGGAATTTCGAAGGGCCAATTTTCAGGGAGGTCCCATTGACTCCAGAAAATACAAATGTGGAACCCACTGAGAGGGCTCCAGGTGTGAAGCTGGGTCACTGTGGGTGTGTAGACAGAAGTGAAATAGAAGGATATATTGAAAACTTAGAAATGAAATATGTGGTAAAGATAGCAAAGCAAAAGCCTCATCAGCAATGAGAAGTGTGGCACTGCTAGTGTCAGTGGTCACTGCGCTGTCATACAGAATGAATCTACTCCAAAAAACTGCTTTAGGCTCCACATTACAGAAGTGTCCATTAAAGTTTGGGAGTGCCACTGCATAGTCTTTACAGACGGATTCGCCTTAGATGAGCGATCTCATAGCAACACAAACCAGTTTCTGATATTTCGTCTGTTCCTTAGTCTCTTGATTCCTAATTTGTGAATTGAAGGTGTGTCTCTTAAAGGATTTATATGAAGTAAAAGCCAAGTAACACACAGATTGCAAGAACACAGCGGTCTTTAATAGACACACAATCAACACCCACGTTGCGATCACATTATGAGTCCCGAGAAAGCGCTTTATAAGCTCTGAAGCTTTTCAGTGATGAAGAAAACTGAGTAACGAAAACCTGGGTGGCCAGAGGTAATTAACTTGGCAGAAGAATGCATTCAGAAGCCACAGGGAGACAGGAAGATAATTAAATAGAAATCTTGTTTCTATTTTCTGTGTGTGTGTCTCATTCTTGACTAATAGGTATGTAAAAGTTGTTATCAGAAATGATATTGTTTATAGGCTCCATTAATAACAATTAACTAAGTTTCAAGAGATTAACCACAGGAATTTTTGTTTGAATCAGTATTGTGCTCAGCTGCCCAAGCTGGACTCCTATTCAAGATTCTCCAGTCTCAGCCTCCTGAGTAGGTGAGATTATAGGCATGTGCCATTGAGCTCAGCTTCAGAAGAGATTTGGTTCATTGTTCAGAGAACTGTAGTCTGTCCATTGCTTTGTATGCTGCCCTGATACTCCATTCCCCCAGTATCAACAGTGAATTAACTTCACAATGGCCTCAAATACACAACTTCACAGCTGCTCAAATGCCTCACAGAAAAGGGTGCATTTATATACAAGACCTATGCGTTTCCTGCTCAACAATATAGTGTCTCCAGATTATTTGTAATACTTCCATTTCAATTCTAGGTGCATAGATATAATACTGTATTGTTTCAGGAATAATGCCAAGGAAAATAGTCTGCACATTTCATGAACAGACTTAATTACTTTTCTAACATTTTTGGATTGCAATGGTTGAATGCAGCTCAAGGGTGGATTGGAGGGCTGGCTGTGTACAGTATCCTGGAAGGTCGAAGTGAGTGTCTTTTTATAGAGTTCTGCACTTGTTTGTTGATGCTTCTAGCTGCTTACTTTCTGTACTTTTCTAGGCATTTGACTAATGGATTTGGGATATTGACAGTTGTAGAGCCACGGATTTGAGCTGTGCAGAGTAAACACCTAAATGTTTGTTTATTCTGTGCACACACTAAGAAAGTAAATGCCGATGTCTTTTAAAATCATGAGCAACTACAATGGAGCAACTCAGGTTACAGCGGAGTCTAAATCATCCTCTAAAGTAGCAGAACAAATAGGCACAGAGCTTACTGGTGCTTGGCCATTTTCACGATGAATGGTACCGTGTAATTCTCAAAATATTGCTCCTTCTGTTTGGCCTGCACTCCCAGCCGTATCATTTAACTCCGTGGCGAAACCTCTGAAAACACGGATTTTTAAACAACTTGCATTGTTAATTACCTAATGTCCGCTGATTTAGGGGATACTAGATCACGCTAAAAAGCTGAATGGTTTTCTTTTCTTTTTTTTTTTTTTCCCTTGTGCCTCATTCAAGTATGAAGAAAAAAAAAAAAAAAAAAAAAAAAAAAAAAAAAAAAAAAAAAAAAAAAGAACTCGTGATGTAATAAGAGCACATGAAGGTGTATTAGGCCATCGTCATGGAGAAAAATGCCATGATAAACGTAGAAGGCTAGGAAAAGTAACAAGTAGAGGATAAGGACGAAACACGTGAAAAGAGAGATTGCTATGTCTTTAATGTGGCATTATCAGTACTGCTGGCCTCTCTCAACATAAGTGCTGCACAATAGTACCTGTTCCTTTGAGTGTGCACTCATGCTTGGCTCTGCTGTGCCTTTTAGCTCATTTAACTCCAGGTTAGGCTTGTCACACTTAGCCACACTTTCCCGTGTGTGACGACACATATGAAAATTATGACGCATCATGCCCATGAGTGAAAGAAGCTCCATCCACCTCCCTGGGCTAATGACTGTTTCAGCCACAGGGAAATCAGGAAGAAACCATCAAAGCAATAGCAAACTTGTAACTTAGAAAAATCTCTAACTTTGCCACTTATATTAATAGGGCTCATCTCAATCAACTAATTATTGAAGAAGCCAGTTATGCCTTTTCATCTTGCTATCAGCAACAGCACATCCTTGTTGCTACACGGTAAACCTTTCGCTAAGGAATGCTGCAAAGGCTGATGATCAAACGCCTGAGAAATGTTGCAGCTGGGCAGGCCACAGTTTTCCTTTCAAAAACTCATCTGAGCACCCAGGATTCTTTCCCTACTGCCAAGCACCTTTTGGTGATGTAAGACGAAGCTGACATTGTTGCAGTGGTGGCCCTTTTATGCTCTTGCATTTATTTATTTTTAAAAGAATTTTCACAAGTAATGCTCAGAGTTCCTTTTTCGCTGTGTGGTGTAGCTAAGGCTCTATAAACCACAGACGAAAAGCTGCAGATGGAAGAAAGCCCTTATTTTCTTCTTGCCAAGGACACTTAGTTGACAAAAATTAATGCCTAACGTTTGAAAAATCCCTGTGTTAAGTTTATGTTTAAAGTGAAATCACTGGGGGCTGGGGTGACAGCTCCGTGGCACAAGTGCCTGCCTGGCAAGTACAAGGTCGTGAGTTCAAAACCCCAGTCCCGCAAAACAAAACAAACAAACAAACAAAAAAAAGTGAAATTATTTATTTATGGTTGGTTCAGATGGCATTTGGTCGTACAAAGACCTGAATGTGAGTAGTTTATACCAGTGTATTTGCAAATAAAACTCTCATACATACAAAGATTAGTCAAGTACCGCAGCTTTGGCAGGCAAACCAAACCGGGGACAATGACAGAGAAGGAAATATTTGATTTAGGTTGTTTTGTGGTCATCGTCATTGTTGCTCTTCCTTGACATGAATTTAAAAGAATTTTGTTTTCCTTTGTTTTATTCTTTTTTTTTTTTTTTGGGGGGGGGGGGGGAAGTAAACCCAGGAGTTCACAGATATCTGTATTCCCAAACTTTTCCTTTCTTTTCTTCTTTATTATTTTTTTTTTCTTTTAAGATGAGATCTCACTAAGTCACTAAGTTCTCCAGGGTCTAGGCTATTTTTCTAATTTGCAATCCTCTAGGCTCAGTGTCAGTCTCAGCCTTGCAGATGCAATATATATGTATCTATCTATTGATCTATCAACCGATAGATCGATCTATATATCATAGCATGAAGCATCATTTTAGTAAGCGTTCTTCTCAACTTTGAACACAGCCTCTTTAGACTCAAAACCCATCACAAAACTCACGTAAGCCGTGAATGTATGTACTTGACTACATACTTCATGGATGCACCTTACCCTTTCCTGTGGCTCAAAAGCTTGCCTCGTCTCGGCATCTTCATCCGTCCTGGGCATCTCTGGGTGGGCTTTCATCTCACTGCAACCTCCTCCCCCACACTCATGAATACTGTGAGCCCCCGCAGTTCCCAAGAGTGCTGGTTTCACTCACTGTTGCCTCTGCGCAAGGAGTCTTTGAAAGAGCTGAGAAGACGCCCGAGCCCAGGTCACTTCAGCTCTGGCTTCAAGTTCAGTTCCACAGGGGCAGCGGCATTGCTGCTTGCTCGAAACACATCCCTATTTGCTCCTCACCTCTGGCAATATAGGCGGACATCCCCAAGATGCTCACAGACACGTGTACGGCCCAAAGAAGCTGCTGCCCAAGGGAAAACAAGGAGATGTGACATCTGTTACAGGGAGAAAGGGGAAGAAGAATGCACTGATCTTTGCAGGAGAGCTCTGCAAATTCATAATTCAAAGAAATGTAGAAGCTATTTGTAGGCTCTGGGCTAGTTATATTCTGTGCTCTCTCTCACAAGTGTGATTATCTTAAGAAATTGGTCTCATACAATTTTCACCCCTAAATAAAACTCTAAAATTTTAAAATTTCAGTGTCTTTATAAATTAGCTGATTTTACTACAGTCTAACTACCGTCACACAACATGCTGGCTTCTTTAGTAAAACATATTCTGATATAAAGATTTACATTATGATATAAACTATGCAAAGTGACTGAAAGTCTGAACCTTGAAGGTATCCATCATATAACGATACCAAAACATGTTTCATGAGAGGGCAGGGAAGCCCCAAGTGGGTGTACACACCCGTAGCACCAGGTCTCTGGGATGCTGAGATGAGAGTTCTAGGATAAAGTGCAACTTAATGACTTAGTAAGGACCTACCACTCAATTTAAAAAGTAAGGAAATAAATAAAAAAAGATTGAAGATGTAGTGTAGTGAGTTGATAGGTAAGCTTTGCATTCAGTCCCTAGAAACACACACATACACACGAGGGGGGGGCAGAGACAGAGAGAGACAGAGAGATAGACGGAGAGAGAGACAAACAGAAAGAGACAGAGAGGGGAGGAAAGGAGAGGAGAAGAGAGGGGAAGGGAGGGGAGAGAAGGGCAGGGGAGGTGAGCGGAGGAGAGGAGACAGAGACAGAGGAGAAGGACTCAGAAAGGAGAGGAAAAGAGAGGAGAGAAAGAGACAGAGAGGGAGGGAGGGAGGGAGAGAGAGAGAGAGAGAGAGAGAGAGAGAGAGAGAGAGAGAGAGAGAGAGAGAGAAACCAAGTGAAACAGAGAATGGGTGGGGAGTAGGAAATGGACTGAAGAACGGAACCAAGCTACGTGAATGCATATGGACATGGTGCAGTCTCTGAAAGACATGTAAGTTCTACTCGTGGGCTTTATATTATTTCTTGCCTCTTGTGGAATATTGGGAAGTGTGATAGAAATTTATGCTTAATATTAAATTAAAAATATTTTAGTACAGCAAGTCATATTGCCCTAAGTCCCTCAGAAGACAATCCGGCTTGCTTCGAAAGCACTCCTGTCCTTTTGCCAGGTTCTGAAGCAGCTCCAAAGTCCTCCCTTCGGAGTGTCCTTAGCTGCAGGGTCACAGCTACCTTGATGAGGTGACAAGGACGCATCAGGAGGTTCCCTGACCCCACCTGTCTGATGGATGGCACTCGGCAGCTCCCTTCACCGCTCGTTTCTTGTCATTTTTCATAAAGACACTCAGGACAAAGGACTTTCCGGACTGCTTCGGAAAGCAGCACCGATTGTGGGAGAAGGGCATTCAGAAAAAACGGGACCGTGTTGATGGGGATTAGTGGCACCAATGGGTCTTTTCATTTTTTAAATTTCAAATTTCACCATATATTTTGATCACATCTCATATATTTGTCTAAGCCGCTTTAAGGCCCGCTCTCAGCTCGTCTACACTGATAGGTAGCGTGCCCCTGCTCCTAGAGAAAACTGAAGCCTATGTGTTCTTTCCTTGCCTCTCGGTAGAGATTACAATGAATCTGACGGGTAGAGATCAGCAGGAGTGGGGCTAGATGGCTTATAGTGCTAGATAACACAAAGAACAGCATTTGTAACATTATTTCTTAGCTTGTCTTATGAACCAAGCCACTCTAAAAGATCTAAATGAGCTCAAGAGGAAAAAACACAAAGAAGAGCAGTGGCCACTTCCCAAAACCTTCATCCAGCACCAAATCTATGAGTTGATAAATTCTGGGATTACTGCAGTGCCTATATTTTGAAGCTTCCATTTGAGGTCCCAGGCAATATGAAATAAAAATAAACCATCAAGGCCTTGTCTGAATATTTAGCCTAAGGAATCCTTGAGTACAACTTATTGCTCTGTGCTGTTAATCCTTGGGGAATCTGATTGTCTGTCTATCTGTCTGTCTGCCTGTCTGTCTGTCTGTCTGTCTATCTGTCTGTCTGTCTGTCTATCTATCTATTGTAATTGGATATGACCTTTTTTTTTTTTTTCCATAGCAGAGATTGAACTCAGGACCCTGCACTTACTAGGCACGCACTTATTCTACTGAGCTATCTTCCCAGCTTAGCTATTGTTATTGAAGCATCTCTTCCCTGTTAAGTAAGCAATGAATGGAAAACAATGCTGAGAGTCAAGTATAAGTTTGTATTACATTGAGGTCACCTAATTCTTTTTTTTTTTTTTTGTCTTTTTGAGACAGGGTCTTGCTGTATAGTTCAGGCTGGCCTTGAGCTCAGTTTTGTAGCCCAGGCTGGTCTCGAACTCTCACCGATCCTCCCACCTCAGCCTCCTGAGTGCTGAGATCACAGGCGTGCGCCACCACGCCCGGCCTGAGGTTGCCTAATTCTATATTTAAAATCTTGTGCCATTGTATTGGTCAGGATTTTACTTAGAGGAACAAAACAGATATAAGAAGTGGATATTAACACAAAATATACAATCTATAAGGAGTTATAAGATTGGCTTATAATAGCCACAGACTCAGATAAGGAAGCATGCACAGGGTGTCTGCACGCTCCAGAGGGAAGAATTCAATCCCGAGGTCTGGACTTCACTGCAGCACTCCGTGTAAGTCTCTGTCTGCCGGCTGATGGATCTCCGATAGAAGACTGAAGTGTCTGTAATGGATGCTGAAGAGTCTGCGACGGATGGTGAAGGATCCAAGCTGGAGGCCGAAGAGTCTGTGCTGGATGGCGGAAGATCCAAGCTAGATGGTGAAGAGTCTGCGCTGCAAGCCGGATGATGAAGTCCAGGCTGAATGTAAAGACTGAAACTTCCCCCACAAAGTGAAGTCTGGACTCCTTCAGCCCTTTAAAAAATCTCTTTGTGCTCAGTCATTCTGACGTGGGCCCATTGTGCCCTAGGGTACAACCAATCACATCCCAGGATGGGCCCTTGATCCTGCTCTAGGGAGGATCCAATCATATCCTAGGCAGGCCCTGGTGATGCTCTAGGGAGGAACCAATTGTACCCCAGGGCGGGGCTCCCACCAACAGGGAACTGGGTGGCTGAGTCATCCAGCCAAGTTGACACAATGTATCAACCACTACAGCCATATATTTTTATTTCATGATATGCATAATTATTAACCCTTTCAGGGAAAATTCAATGAAAATCCTGACTGCTGAGCTTCTCCTCTCTTTGTGCATGTCTATGTTTCTTTCGTGCATGGGTGGGCATCTGCAAGGATGTCTATCCATTCTGTGCTTCTTTGTCCCACACTAAGTCTAGTGCTGGGCCTTTGCTTCCCCATCTGGGAGGGTCACATGCTTTGCCTCTGGTAGTCACCATTAAGAAGCTCCTCGTGTAGGTACATAAGCAATTGCCGGGCTTTCACTCATACTTTTTTTCAAGCTGTGTGCATACTCTGGGATGCTGTTCCTCCGTTGTGACTGCCTTGACACATTCTGAATGTTTCTAAATGCAATTTTGTGGTCATCTGGCCTGTGATGGTGGTAAAGCATGCTTAAGTCCGGCCACACATTCAATTCCTGTGGTACGGCCTGGTTTAATTTTCACCTGTAAGGCATTCCAGGAACAAGGTATTGGAAGTGGCCGGCTTACTTAAATCGAACATTGGGAAAGGATGGAATTATTGTCTGTAAATAACTAGGGGAGATATGTAGAGAAATCACAGGTCTTAGGAAAAAAAATACAATAGGATTACAGGAAAAGTAATGAAATTATTTACACATATTCTGAATGAACTGCAGGCTCTTTGAAATGTAACCTTAGTTAATTGCTTGTAGCAAGTTGCAACTGGTTTCCTACAATGTTTCTATTTTCCCACAAATGTATTTTCCTTTACAACCATGGCGCATGTCGGCGGGAATATCTCCTTTTTTTTTTTTTTTTCTTTTTGAGACAGGGTCTCACTATGCAGTTGAGGCTGGCCTTGAGCTCACTTTTGTAGCCCAGGCTGGTCTCGAACTTGCACCAATCCTCCTACCTCAGCCTCCCAAGTGCTGGGATTACAGGCATGAGCCACCACGCCTGGCTGGTAATCTCTCTTTTTATAAGTCAAATGACAGTTACAACAAATATTCTTGATGACAAAAAGCCTGTTCTATCATTTTCCTAAATATCGTCATATTTTAATACTGTAGTTAATGTAATATTATATTATGAAAGAAATAATAATAGGCACAATGTTTAAAGAAACATTTTAAATACTATTAGAACCCAGATCTGAGTGTAAATGTTTTAAAGACGACTTACTTAAAAAATGGTATCATTGTTAGGAAAGGATAGAAATTATCCTTAATGACCAATTTTCTAGAAACATGGCTCTTTCAGAATCATACATTTTAAGATTCCTTTGCTCAAAGAAACAATAGAACATTTCTGTTAATTTTAAAAACTTTGTTATAAGATAAAGTTAAGCCATAATAAAATTTTAAGAACATATAATAGCCTACTTCCTACTCCTTCATGCACTCTGCAGGGTACACAAATGTGCTGTTTTGGGATATTTTGTTTTATTTTTATGGCTAGCTCAGCCTGCCCTGGGGGTAGGGCTGGCGCACCATGCGGTGCTGGGGATAGAATAGCAGTCCCTGCGGTTGCCTAAGCTTTCCAAGGCAGGCACTTTGGACCGCTGAGCCATCTCCTAGGCCCTGTTTTGTGGATATTTTAAATGTGAATTTTTCAAAGAAAGAATTTTCAACAATGTACCAAAGCACAAAATTTTTACTAGTTTCAGAAATGTTTGACTATTTCTGGGGTGTATGATAAACACAGATACATTTATTTTGATGCATTGATATTTTAATAAATACATACATTTCATTTATTTAAAATTCTGATTACACATTCAAAAATTATGAAAACACAAACTGTATGCAAATCCTATCCATCTGATATTATAATATGTATTATTTTATTCAACAAGCAACCTGTGAGCAGAGGTTCTCACCTTGGGCCTGAGTTGCTTCTTTATCATTTTATTCTCTATGTGGAATGGATTCTTCATGGATGTAAGAAAGTATTTTTTCTTCTATCTAAATCATTGATTTCATGCTTGACTTATAAAAGCGCAACTTAACCTATTTTTTTATTGCCTCTCTTATTATTTTTGTTAAGATATTTGAACGATCCTGAACATCATGATGGAAAAAAGTACACAAACATTAGAAAATATCACCCAAATGTTGTTTTCCAAGAATCTTAATAATTACAACAAAGCAGAAAACACTTTATATTACATTTTAATTAAAATGAGTACAAAATCAGATATAGGTGGTGTGAGGTACTTTTATGTAAATGATAAAGAGAGATGAAAGAATAACTTTATGAGCACTGACAACAAATAATGCTCCAATTAGAAAGAACCTGCTTATCAAAGAAGGTTCATTCTCTCGGTAATTGTAATCTGTGAACGACGTGGACTCCACGTTGTAAGTACTGAAGGAAATAGGAAATAGAAACAGGAAGGGAAAAATAAGCTTGTGTGCATATGGTGGCTTTATCATTTCTTTCCCTATCTCATTGTATTTGCTGATTTATTTCAAAGGAAAAAGGATCATTGACAGACATATATTTATTTAAATATGCTTAAGTTTAGAAATTATAAAAGAACTCTTGCATATTTATGAAGTAGGGCTTCATCAGAGGAAAAAGTCAACTAGGTAGTATATCATGAGAAATTTATTATGGGTATTGGAATTTAAACAATCACAGCAATTGGTTAAGCAATCCAATGGAAGCTCTCATCTTCTACTTGTGTGGATCTGAACCCAGCATAGAGAAACTCCACACGATGGACCTCTGTGCTTCTCTCTCATCTTCTGTAACTTTGACGCTGTGGGTCCTGTGCAGAAGCTGGCGTCCTTCATCCTATGTGTGCATACTTGGGCCAAGATCTGCAAATGATACTAAGGAATTTGCAGACAGAGTGACCGTGCACAGAGCTGCAGAGCCTGCTTCTGTGCATGTCAACTGAGTGGGCCAACACCAGTGGAAGTCTCCACATGACTCTGCAGCAGTTGCAGCATTGGTTAACCCTACATCTGTGGGACTGATAACCCTCCAGAGGAACACAAGTGCATTTGGACAAGCAGGCAGGAAAGCCTTATTACAGCGCTGTCTGGTTCTCTAATGCTAACCTCTAATGGAAAAAAAAAAAAACCCTCTGGTTAATTAATATGCTATTTTAAGGGAAAGAAAACTGTTACGATTTGAATCTAAAATATCTTCCAGGGATGACCAGATAGCTCAACAGGTTAAAGTACTTGCTTAGGCAGGCACAGGCATGGCGGTTCGATCCCCTGCATGCAAGTCGAGACGGTGATTGAGACTGGGCGTGGTAGCATGTGCCTGTAATTCCAGTGCTTGGGGGGCTGAAAACAGGAGGATAACTATGAGTCAAATCTGTGTGGTAAAACTCTGTAGATTCAGTACTAAGTACTTACAATAAAAGTCTTCCAAGAGTCTCATGGATTTAGAAGGTGATTAGCTCATTGGAAGACTATCATCATTTGGGTATTAGTTCATCATCATTGGTGTACAGATGAGCTCATAGCTGACTTGGTACTAGGAGGTGGAAACTGTCTAGAGAAAGGTCGCTGGAGGGGTGACAAGAATAGGTGTACTTTTGTCCCAGGCTCCTCTCTGTTTTCCTGCTATCTGGTTGCCATGGGGTAAAGAACATTTTTCTACCACGATAACCTTCCATACCATTGCTACCTGGAAGTCAGAAGACTAGGGACTGAACCTCTGAAATTGTGATCCACAATAAATCTCTTCCTCTTTAGATGCTTGGGTTTGTTTTGCAGATGGACAGGGAAGTAATTAGTACAAGAGGAAACTAGGGTAAAAAATATCGTAAAAGATTTTTGTGGAATGTCATAGTGAAAAAATGTAGAGAGGCAACTATGACATATCCTTAAATTTAAACATGGAGGTGGTATCTGTGTGTTTCCAAGTTTCACACGGATTGGGATTGTGATACTGGGCAGCCCTTAAGTTGAAATAGCATTAAGCAATCATCCTTACATCATTCATCATGGAATTCAATATTTCTATACCAGAATGAAATACTCTTTGGGGACCAAATTTGATCATATCCCCATTCTTAAAGAGTCACGTTGTTGTCTTCTACCACTTTTGTGAGGTTAAGAGAGGTTCCTTGAGGGAAATCATGTGGTTTAGAGTGAGATCAAAGTGAGCAGATGTTTACAACTGAGTGATTTCCTCTATGCTGCATAATATTAATCATAGGCCTTAAATTAAATTGCTATCACTTGACTGGATCCCTTCTTAAACTTGGGTATTGAAGTATTCAAGTATAAAGGTCAATGTGATAATATTAAGAGGTAGGACTTTCGTATATGGTTAGGTTAGGTTATAGGAACCTCTAAGAACGGAATTAGTGACCTTTTAAAACTTATTTCTTGTAGTGCTTGACTGGCTTCCTCTCTCCCTGCTTCTGTGGGAGAATGTACCAAAGAGATCTACTCCAGAGAGTAGGCCTTACCAGATACTTGCTATTGTACTTTCCAGGCTCTAGAACAGGGACAAATTAATTCACTGGTCACTTATGAAGTAGTTATTTTGTGGCATTTTCTTATATCAAATGGACTAAGACAGGAAATAAATATTAAAAACAAGTCTGAGCTTTTCCGAGGTTTTATCTTTTAACGTAATTATTTTAAATAACAGTTATAGGGATTTTTAAAATCTTGATAGACTAGATAATTCATCCTAGGTGGCCTATGTCTAGGTTTAAGTTACCTCTTAACATCCAAACTTTCAGCCAAGTTTTTTTTTTTTTTCCTTTTCTTCAGTGATATGATCTGCATGGCACCCATAAAGGTATAAAGTTTTAAGGTAAAGATTTTCTTTAGTATTTTTATAGACTATGATCAAATGACTGCAGTGAAGTGAAAGTGACCAGTGATCTGGTATTGTTACGTATGCATTTTAAACTCAGAAGTGCTTCCTGTGACCCAGGACTTAGCGCTTGCTGGCCCACGACCTCTTCCCCTCCTTCAGCTACAGTTCCCTTAGGCCTAGTGAGATAAGGAAGGTATTCAGGACAGAACCAGGCTCTCAGAGAACTGTAGGTAAAAGGAGCTGGGAAAGTTACACCAATAATATGCTGAGGTCAGCAAGTCGTGCTTGCTTGATGAGAACCTGGGGAACAGACTTTGTTTGAGTTGGTTTAAAGAAGAGGTAATATTATGCAGAAAGGTCACGTCCTCTGTGAATTTTCAAAACGCTTGATATACTAGAGCTAAATTCAGAAAGCCAGTAGTGCAAGACATTTGAAAGCCCACAAAGCATGATGCTGATAAAAGATGCATTGTTATGTGAAAGGCTGGCTTCAGAGGATGCCAGTCGAGCAATTATGGCTCAAGCTGTAGGACCCATATGATGTTTGCAGTGTCCTGAAAAAGCCTTGATAATGTTGAATTTGCCATAGGGTTAAAAACTATTCTTGCTTATAAGAAGATGGAAAACCTTTAAGAGCACAGAATAGCTAGAATTATTCATAGTTATAAAGCATCCTCTAGGTTGTAGGAAGAGAAACTTATTGAATGAGAGGCATTTGTCCATTTGTTTCGCTTTATATATCTCTGAGGTAATTAAATGTTATTCAATTTTGCTACACTCAGTGATGCTAACAATTGTTTTGACTGTACTCAAAGTTCTATCGGAATGAAAAATCGAAGAGATTCCATGTCGTAGAAATATCTGCATCTAAGTATTTGTCAAATGTCCCAAATGCCAATCTTTCCATTTTGTTGAACAACTTCTGGTGCTTATTAGACCAACATTGAGCTGTTGCCCCAAAGCCTGATGGGGTTGTAGATGGGCTTGTGGGGTTGGCTAGAGCTAGGGTATGTGATGAGGGGCTAAAATCCCCTCCTCAGGTTGATTGTTTCCCAGCTAAGAACAGATAGCCTTGCTGGGTGGAATGTTAGCCACAGAAAGCAGCCACCACCCCCCCCCCCCCCGCTGCTCAGGGCTGCTTCGTTGCTGTGTTGTTTCACTATGACTGTTGCTTGCTGCCGTCCACGCTGTTGTGGTTTATGTGTAGTTGTCCCCCCAAAGTCTCATGTAGTCATTGGGCGGGGACTTCTAGAGTTTGAGACTTCATCCATGATCCCTGGGATTATGGGTTTTAGTACTGGTGGAATTATGGGTTGAAGTACTTCTGGGATTATGGGTGTAGCCTAAGGTGGGGGCTAAGGAGGAGATCCTGAATGTAACATAAAGAGAGACAGAGAGACAGACTCGAGCTGTTGCTGCTGCTCTGCTGCCCTGATTGATTGGCTGTCTCTGCCACCATTTTGCTGCTGTTCTGCCATCATGAACTGGATGCTCTCCACCCTGCTCCACTCAGCCTTGGGCCAGCCAAATATGGACTGAAGCCTCTACCAACTGTGAGCTAAATAAACCTTTCCTTCCTTCATCTTGAGTGTCGGGTATTTGTCCCAGCAACGAGCAAAAAAGTAGCTAAGAACACACGCCATGGACTGTTGTTCTCCTCTGTGAGGATACCCCCTCCGTGTCAGCCTTTCTTGGCTCCAGTGGACTGTCCCCTGAAACCTCTGCAAACTGAAAGCCAAAACTTTTTCTCCTTCAGTTTCGGGTGTTGTATATTTTGTCCCAGCAAGGACGAAAGTCACAAAGACACATTTGTAATGTAAAATTTATACGCTTTCATGTTTTCTGAAGTTACCAAATAAAGATAGGATTTATTCAATATTTAAAACAGTCTTGGGACTTTTACTTTATCTCATTTTCCATTTGCAAACATCAAAATATAGGGAAGTAAATTTGCTTTCTACTTTGCCATATGAAGTCAGAATTTATGCATTTATGTACCTATTTATTTTTGTCTTTTGGAAACAGAGTCTCATTATGCAATTCAGGCTGGCCTTGAGCTCACTTTTGTAGCCCAGGGTGGTCTCAAACTCACAGTGATCCTCCTGCCTCAGCCTCCCAAGTGCTGAGATTACTGGCATGTGCCACCACATCCGGTTTTAAGAAGGCAGAATTTGGACCTAGAAGTGTTAGTCCAATCCTGCATATATATGATCCTTAAAACATCCTCATTCTCAAAGCTCTTCCAAGCTAGAGTGTTTTTTAATTGACTTTAACTTGTTTTTAAAATATAAAAGTGGCCAGCCATTGTTTATCAATTTAATCCTGTTTTCCTTACGGAGAGACTGAAAATTATTCTCAATTCCTGTAGAAATTTGTGTTCAACAACCATTATTGGCTTTTAGAATGTCAGTTCATCAAAGATAGTCTTCAATTACACACTTTCTTTGAAGTTTTTTACAAAATTATGTCCTGCGTTTGCACTTCTCCTAAGTTGTTCATTTTTAAACAACACTGTATTATTAATTAATTAAAAAAACTAAGATGGTTATATTAGTTATTTTCCATATACTTCAGCCTTGGCCACTTTGTTAAGAGAGACTGAATGATCATATTCCGTTTACACAGAGAAAAATCCAATTACTCTCTCTACAGATGTTACAACTACTGTTATCCATTTTAGCATTTAGAATTACTTTTTATTTGTAATAATCCCATTTCCTATTATCATTATCTAGACTGAGAGAAAAGAAAATCTTGGTAATGCAAAATTAAACAGCTTTGGAGATAAGTTGCACAAGAAGTGCATGTATGATTCCACAGCATGAGTACAACGCTCACACAAGAATCTGAAAGCAGAATTCCATGAAAAAGTGCAACTTTCTCCTTCATGTGTTAATTGTAGGATAATACGCCTCTGGAGGACACTTTAACCCATGTAGCTAAAAAAGTTGGGATTGAATGCCGCTCTGTAAACCATGGAGTTTCATTTTGCTGACAACTATGCGTACACTAACTGTGTTACTGTTCATGCGGAGTCCTTTTGTCGAAATGAAAGGAGAAGCCATGACCATCATTGGGTTGATTCCATTAGCTGAAGAAAAGCTTTGAAAAGACTTGATGATGACTTTGTCTCAGCAGTGCCTGAAGTTTGAAAAGGATCACCAGCTCACTGTTCTCAGAGGTTGTGATAACTATAAGGTGCGGTGTTCAGTTGTACTTTCAAGACAACCTGCATGAGAAGTGTGTTTGAATCCATTTCCTCAGATCCATTGTGACTTCATACTGCCAAAAGGATTCCACGTGTTTTTAGCTGATAGCTGTGATTGGTAGCTGTTCTATTCAATCCAATTTACAATGGGCTCATTGGGCAATGTTTGCCAGGGGACCCACTGCCCTCAGCGACACTCTTTCAGGAATAAGTACTCTAGAGTCCCAAGTTTAATCCATGCAGGCCTCCTCTTTTACCACATTTGCATGTGTGAAGTATGTGTTTCCTGAATTCTCCTGTCTTCTCTGAATGTCTGCACTCCATCCTTTATTTCTTTCTCATAACTACCTTGTGTATCACTTCTCTCCTGGCTTCTGCTTCTCAGAGGACAAGAACGGGCACAGACATAACGCAGACCACTCCTAAGACATGCTGCAGTGTCAGATGAGTGCTTCTACACATTCACTGAAGCCACTGAGTTGCAATACTTTTGTGGAAAGTTGGTTTCAGTGTACTTTATAAAAAAATATTTTCACTGTGAGACTATGTGCTACCTACTTGGTAGTCATTATAATTTTAGAATGATATGATTCTTTGAAATCCTACACTTTTGCTTTGGAATATTTAAATTTGCAGGAAAATATTTTTACAACCTCTATTTTATTAGTGTAAATATATTCTCTGTACGTCATGGTAGCCAAAGAATTATAAATAAAGATGATTCATTTTTCCTACACAAATATTTGCCAAAGTATAACTTCTAGTGGAATCAAAAATATTTTCAATAGCATTTTCAGTCTATGAAAATACATGGGCTGAAGTATTTACATATTTCGGCATGAAATTAAAATTGAAGCATCCCACATTTAGCAGAATGTGCTCCGAGCTTTCTAGTACTTTGATGATTAGTCAGTTTAATGAAAAATTTTAAACTTGAGGAGATAAACAATGTTGAAAACACTTACAAAAATATATAGTGAGAGTCTAAAAATGAGATTAAAAACCAGGTGTTTATGTAGCATTTTCCTGACTAGTTACCTCTCTTTGTAACTGAGCAGGTGCGGAATCGTGGCACCTCGGCGATCCATCTTTTCTCACATCCAGAGCCTCTTACCAGGCAACGTTCAAGAGATACGGCAAATGCTGTATACTGCAAACACGTTAAGGTAAACTACCAGGGCCTCTCACCTGGGTGATCAACATTAGTGCTAAATTTTCTAGCTTCCAGGCTTCTCACCATTGGACCTATGTGACCTACTTTCAGCCCAGTGCCTTAAAAATTATGTCTGGCTGGTCTCAGTTTTCTGCTCAAAGGTTTCCAGCGGCTTTTCAAATCAAAATAAAGGCCACTGTAAGAGCAAGGCTCTGCAAGCCGGTGACCTATCGCTCCTCTAATTCCTCACTTTATCCTTCACTACACTTTCACTCCCCATAATCAGGTGTTACTCCCATGGTGACCTTGTTCAGAGTCCTGAAATCTGTCCCCTAAGCTCTGTCTGTCCCTCTGGAGACCATGTCTTCCCTTCCAACAGCTGCCTAGCACCATGTGTTCTCGGGTCTTTTCATCACAGAGATCAGCGCTGGCTACACAGTCTAGATGTGTATTACTCTATATCCCTTTACTTTGCTTTTATTTTAAAAACAATGAGGACTCTCTCATCCCTTTCTGTAAAATGGGATTAGTTCCACAATGCTCCATGGATACCCAAGTTCATAATTCCTCAAAGTCTTACGTAAAATGGCTCATATTTGCCTGTATAAGTATATTCATATGTTGTCATACATTTTACATATTTTATAACAGATGTGGGGCCATATATAATGCTGTATTTGTAGTTGTTACACCACATTCTTTAGCGAATAAAGATGAGGAAGTAGTCTACTCATTGGATGTAGCTGCAATCACTGGAGAGGTAACCGTGCAGCACAAGAAAGCCAGGCGAACAGCGCTGGGGAGCAGGGCTGCAGGTGGCTGAGCAGCTCGGGAAACATGGGCGCTACAGCAGGGAGAGTAGCCTCAGTGCATTTGTTCAGATTCACTGTGGTGCTTTATGGGCGACAGTACTGCATTTGGGAACTTTGGAATGTTTTTCAGTGTTCTTTCTACAATTTGTGGAATCTGTAGCCGTGAAACACAGGAAAGGCCAACTCTGCACAAGCCTTTCCTTGATATTCTGACCCCTTCATTGCAGAATGGAAGTTTCATGAAGGCAGATTGTTATGGTTTATGTCTAGTGGTCCCCCCAAAGCCTATAGACAGGGAATTCTATAGACCGAGACTTGACTCATGAGTCACTGGAATTACGTGATTTAGTACTGATCTAGAGTTTGAGACTTGATCCATGATTCCTGGGATTATGTGTTTTAAGGACTTCTGGGATTATGGGTATAGCCTAGGGCGGATAAGCTGAGGCAGAGAGCCTGAATGTCATATAAAGAGAGACAGACTAGAGCTGTTGCTCTCTGCTTCCCTGGTTGGTCGTTTGCCTCTGTCACCATTTTGTTGCTGTTCTGCCGCCATGCATTGCATGCTCTCTGCCCTGTTCCACTCAGCCTCGGGTCAGCTGAATATGGACTGAAACCTCCAGTAACTGTGAGCTAAATAAACCTTTCCTTCCTTCATTTTGAGTGTAAGGTATTTGTCTGAGCAACGAGTAAAAAGTAACTAAGACACAGACATTCGCCTTTCTCATTGCTATCTCATCAGAACTATGATCCTGTGTGATCCAGGGTAGAGGCTCCATAACTATCAGGCAATTGGAGTGGCTGAAAGATTGCTCCGATCAGTCCTGCATAATTTTCCTTCCGTCTCTCTTGTCTCTTAAACATGTCTAAGAATCTTGTGGGCACAAGTAGGTGTTGCGAGAGAATTTCCCACGTCCTTTGTACTTCCCTGAATGTTTTGTGAGTAGAGCCACTGGTGGACTTTGCTTCAGATGAAACATCCAAGAATGTTTCTAAGTAGTTTTGGAAGATAGATATCATCTCTCTGAGACACAACCAACTTGTTTCTTGACACAATGATAAAGATAATATCTTTGCATCAAAACTCAGAGATGCTTTCTGTCCAGCATAAGCTACGGAGGTTCCCTAACGTCAAAGCACATTTTCTGTACTACCAATCGCTGAGCGCGCTCTATCAACTCCCCGCCTAGGGACCACCTGTTGAATGTTCGGTTTTGCCTCACTGGTGCGACTACAGGTTTACGATTCCTAGAAATCTATCTCAGGGTTGAATCAAAATTACTTGCTAGTTAAAAGTCAGAGTTACCTTATAAATGATCCCATAGGGTATTTTCTGGAATTGGAAATCAGTACTCATCCATGAAATAATGCTCGTTGCATGCGTATGCCTATATATTTTTCCCCAAGAATGCTGTCATTTCTTTTTCTTTCTTAAGTGAGATAAAAATCTTCTGTCTAATTAAGTACACAGACACATCTGACTTTTAATGATTTACATGCAATTTGGTAAATATTCAGATTAAAGAGATTATAGCTGTAGTATAAGGCCCATATCTTTAATAATTTGATGTCATGACAAAAAGAAGTAGAAAATTTGAATAATTGGAGATTTTTGTCATGAGAAACTGAATAGTTACGTAGGACATTAACATGATTCCTTGTAAGGATAGCGTGTTTCAGAAGAGGTGATAAATTATTTTTCTTGTTTTAAAAAAGGTTTTGCACATTATGAATATTCTATATGAAAATAAGATCCTGCCTAGATTGTCTGCAGTTACGAATTTGCTCCAAATTTTTAAATATTCCTTAAATTTTCTAAAATTCTTCTCTTAAACTTCTGGAAAACATTTAGTACAGCTGGGCGTGGTGGCACACACAAGCAGTCTTAGCATATGGCTGGCTGAGACAGGAGGACTGCCGAGAGTCCAAGCCCGGCATGGGCACCTAGTCAGCTCAAAGTCCTCCTGAAATACCAGGACCAGCCAAAGAGCTCAGCAGACTAAAGTTCCTGCTTAGTGCTTGCTTAGGCAGATGCAAGGTTGGAGGCTCGATTCCTGGCCTGCCGTGCTAATGGCACTTGATCCTGGGTGTGGTGGCTCACGCCTGT
>PVJA010017731.1:0-32236 GCA_004027025.1 Myocastor coypus | reverse complement strand
AAAATATCACTAAACAATGTATCGTGAAGATTTTTGCCCTATGTTTTTTTCTAAGAATTTTGAGTTTCAGGCTTCAGACTTTGGTTTTTGAATCATTTTGAGTTAGGTTTTGCATATGAGATAAGGTAGGGTCTAACTCCTCACTTTTGCACAATGATATCCAGTTTCCCCAGCACCATTTGTTGAAAATATTTCCTTTCCTCTCTGAGTATCTTGGCACCGTGAACCAGATCATCTGAGCCTGCTCACCAGCAGCTACTTCTGAGCTCTCTACCCTGTTCTATCAGTCTACATATCAGATTCTAACACCACACTGTTCTGATCACTGTAGCTTTGTAGTAAGCTTTCAATTCAGATATTTTAAATTCTTCAGCTTTTGGTTTTTTTTAATTTGGTTTTTGTTTTTTTAGGTAGCTTCAGCTATTCATGATACCCCAGGATTCCATATGGATTTTAAAATATTTTTCTACTTTTTGGAAAAAACGACTGAGATTTTGGATGAAATTTGCTTTCATATTATTTTCTTTTGAAGGCACTAATGGTTACACACAAGACCTTTGAACTGAGATTTAGTCCTGGATGTTTCTATTTCTTAATTTTGATGAGTTCTCACTCGCCTAAGTGACACATGCTGGGTTCAAGCTTGTTATGCCTCTGCCTCAGACTCTCAGAGGGATGAGATTACAGGCATATGCCACTAATCCAACTATGCCATTGCAATTTTTTGTTAATTTTTGTTTTGAAATGCGTTTTATTTCACAAGAAATGGCAAACGTAGTGAAGAGACTTACTACATGGTTTCTTTCAGCAATATTTTTTACATAACCTCAGTACATTACCTAAACTTGGAAACTAATATGGGCCCAGCACATACTCTAGGACCACTCTGGATCCTCCCACCCCTTCTGATTTGCTCCCATGTTATCCTGTTCCATAACACCTCTGTCTATCAGATAGCTTCAAGATGAAATTCAGTGGCTAGAATTCTAGTCAACATGACTATTTCACAAACAAGAAGAAGAAAGGAAGGGGCGGGGGAAAAAAAAGCAAAGCTCTCACCTCAGTCAAAGCTTCTTTTAAGAAATGCCACTGATTTGATCAGAATTCATCAACCTGAGTGTATCTTGCTATGAGGAAGCTGGGAAAGTAGGCAGACTTTCAGCGGTATGAATTGACTTAAGAAAGAGGGAGAATGGAAGTCGGGCAGGCAGTGTGCAAGGTCCCAGGGATCTACTCATAAGCGTGAAATATATATTAGCATTAAAATGCAAGTTGCAATTGGGATTCTTGACATTCACACTTATGCTATGGCTATAAAATACATCATTCATCCCACATGAATATTTGGAATGCTTTGAATCGTAGGCTTTAGAAGTTGCAATAGCACAAACACAATAGAGTTCTCACAGAAGCATTGGTTGGATTAAGTCCACCTTGGCTCTGCAGAGTTCTTCCAAACTGAGTGAGAAGGGAACACGCTCTTATATAAACTGTTCAGTGTGAACTGGGGAAGGGAGGCTTCCCAGAGGAAGGGAGACACTTGAGTATTCTTGAAGATGGGACTGAGCTGAGATCTAAAGCCTTTCTGACAAGTTAGGAGAAAGGGAAGTGTGCACAGAGGAGGAAGAGCACAGCAAGAGGCAGCAGAGTTGAAGGAGGCCATGCTTCCAAGAGGGGCAGAAGCTCATTAAGTCAGCTAGGGAAAATGGGCAGGAGATTCTGTGTCATGTAGAGTCTTGTCGGATCTTAGGGAAAGTGATTTATGGAGGTGTCTTAGTTACTCTTCTCTCTTGTTGCCGGGACAAATACCCAGCACTCAAACTGAAGGAAGGAAATGTTGTTTAGCTCACAGTTACTGGAGGTTTCAGTCCGTACTCAGCTGGCTCCAAGGCAGAGAGGCACATGGAGATAACAGCCGTTAGTGGCAGCAGAACAGCATCAATTGTGAGAGGCAACAGAACAATCAGGGGAGCAGAGAGCAACAGCACGAGTCTGTCTGTCTCTCTGTCTCTATATTACATTCAGGGTCTTTGCTTCAGCCTATCTGCCATAGGTCACACCCATAATCCCAGAAGTACTCAGACCCATAATCCCATCAGTACTAAGACACATAATCCCAGTGGATCATGGTTCAAGTCTCAAGCTCTAGAAGTCCTCACTCCATGATTGCATGAGGTTTTGGGGGGACAACTAGACATAAACCATAACAGGAGGTGATTTATACCCTGGTAGTTTGAGGTGCTTCAGCAGGCCAGAAACAGGGAACATTTTTGATAAAATGCATTTAGTTCTCCTCACATTGTCCCAGTGTGTTAGAACTAGTGATTTTGGTTGGCAGTTCTGGTATCTGCTAGGGAGGAAGTAACTAGTGTGTGAACAAATGTGTGTCTGTGTGTGCTGGGGCACACACACATGCAAGTGTGCACACTGGTGATGGAGAGAAATGAATGACTGCATGTAACCATCCCATCATGTGTTTTGAGTCTTTTCTTTTTCTTTTCTCAGTAACTGGGATTGAACTCAGGACCCTGTACTTGCCAGGCAGGCACTTATTCTACTGAGCTAGCTCCCCAGTCTTGAGTCTTTCAATACTGGAACATAACATATATCTCTGTTTATCCTTTATACCTTAACTGTAGGAAATTTTTGAAGTTTCCAGTTTAAATACCTGATGTATGTTTTGTAAAACTGATTCTTACACATTAGATTATTTCAATGCTAGGTGGAACTTTAAATTTCATTTTTCAATTGTTTGCTGCTAGTCTGTAAAAATGTAACTATAACTGATTTTGGTGATCTTGATTTTGTATCTTGGAACTTTGCTGAGATACCCCACTACTGTGGTAGTTGCTCTGTAGCCTGCTTAACATTTTCAACAGGAATGATCACATCATCACAAACAAGGCAGTTTTTCTCCTAGCATCCTGTTGTATGCCTTTTATTTTCTTTCCTTGACGTACTACAATGTTTAGAACAGTGTTTTTTAGGTTGTAAAAAACATCTTTTGAAATATTTTGAATTCACCATAATAAGAAAAGACTTCCTGTGTATTTTTCAAATGTTAAATAACGGTGTTAAGAAAATTATCTGAGTTCTTCCTGATCTTTATGCAAAAAGCATCCAGTCTTTCACCACTGAGTGTGATATTTAGCTACAAGTTTTCCATAAACATCCTTTACCAGTTTGATTATATTCCTTAATTTTCTTACATGACTGGGAGTTTTCATCATGAGTTTGCATTAATTTTTTTTTTTTTTTTTTTTTTTTTTTGTGGTACTTGGGATCAAACTCAGGACCTTTGGCTTTCCAGGCAAGCACTTATTCCAGTGAGCTACCCCTCTAGCCCCATGCATTAAATCTTATTAAATGCTCTTTCTGCATCTATTTAAATGGTCATATGTTTTATTTTCTTATTCTATTAGTATAGTGAATTAAATTGATTTTAATGTTAACAATTTCACATTCTTCAGATAATTCAAATAATACTTGCTCATGATGTTTTACCAGTTTTGCATATTTTTATTCAATGTAATAAGCTTTTTTTTCCATTTGGGTATTTGGTATACAGTCTCACTACACACAACGGACATATGGTGATCCTCCTCTTTTCAGCCTCCCCAGAGCTGGTATTGCAGGCATATGCCACCACACCTGGACTTCGTTACTGGCTCAGTGTGCCCCAGAGGTGGGGCTGGCATGGTATGCAACACTTGGGATCCAATCCTGGTCCATGAATTTGCCAAAGCTTAGTCTGCTGAGCTATCTCACTAGCCCTAGAAGATTTTTTTTTGCCCGAAGTTTTTATAAGATGCAGGATGAATCAGACTTTCTGCTTCTTCTTGTGTCAATTTTGGTGAGCTTTGTTTTTTAAGAAATTTCTCCATTTCCTTGAATTTGTTGAACTTTTTGGCAGGCAGTTAGCTATTTTTAATTATTTCATATTTGAAATGCCTGTGCTTATGGCCTCTACTTTATTCCTGATATTGATGTCTCATATTTTCTTTTTGTTTCATCAGCCCAGCTAAGATTTCCTCAGCTTTGGGGATCATTTCAAGGAACCAACTTCTGTGGAAGCTCAGCTCCTCATTGGTTTGTTTCTCCATTTATTATAATTCACTATATCACTCAGACCTTCCATCACTGAATATTTCTCTAACCTACTCTATTTGTTCTTCAGGACACTTACCATCCTATTGTATATTTTTTGTTATTTATATATTCATTGTTTGCTTTTGCTTCTCTAATGAGATCTCCATTTAAGCAGGAACCTCTGATTCTTTTGACTCTTCAAAGTCATGTACACATTACCGCCGAATATTAAATTTATTCAACTTAACTTTATTACCATTGATATGGACATAGAGCATAGAGAGCTGAATAACATGCCTTACTCTGAGAACTTTGCCATTCTCTAATGAAGATTGCACTTAGTTTGTTCTTACTATAAGTCAAGAGCAGGATACAAATTAATTCGTTGAATCTCTTAACAATTTTGCAGGTCCAGAGCTGCAATAAACTACATCTATAGAGGAATAGACTAAACTCTTGTGGAGTGAACTGATTTCCAAAACTCGCACAGGTGGTAAGTGATACCGGATAAGATCAAGCCACAGACACGATATGGCCAGGCTGTGGGTAATGCTACTCTGCAGTACTGTCTCCTCCTCTTGTGGGAGGAGAAGTCCTACTTCTAGGAATGTTGCAACAGTGAGGCTTGGAAAACCAGTGAGAATTGTAGCTACATAATACCCAATATGGGTGAAACCACACCACCCACTTATCATCTTGTGCCTCTGCCTGGTTTTAACTATCAATTTAAAGCTCACCCTTAGAAAATTTTACATATTTCTGGATTTATGCTCAACAAATGAGGCTGTCCATATTTCCAACTATAACACAAATAATAGTTGGGCATATAAATTTAAATTTCCGAGTAAATTCTTGATTGACTCACATACAATTTAGGAATCCAGTAATAATCTCCCTATAGAAGATCCTCAGGTTGAGATTGCAGTAGATCAGATATTCCCAACCAATGAGACCAGGTTTAGTGCCAAATCCTAAGGTCTAGACATTAGGCTTGGTCTCAGCATTTAAAAAGTTTATCAAGGAAATTCAGAGTGAAGAGACATAGAAGATAAAATTCACAGAAAGGACACACACTGGTCCACATCAAACCAGCCACCTAGCCTTGCATTTTACCTTCCCAGGATTTCTTGAGTACATCCTCTCCTCTCCATGTCAAGTCCTTACAGACTTCCATAGCTAATACAGGTCATCTTATATAAAACCAACTGTGTTACTCTTTTGTATGAGTTTCAAGAAATTCCAGATATTCTTAGTTCAAGGTCTGAACTCATTGGCATAATGCAAAATCTCTTCAATCACTTAAGTGCCTCTCCAAAATCTCACCTCATTGTGCACAAGATTCTTCATCAGTCTTATGCCTGATGTTGAAGTTTTAGGCATCAAACCCAGCATAACAGGCCTGCCGTCTAGCACTGACCTACACACTCAGGGCCTCTGATTCTTTCCTCTTACTATCTCCCCACTTGCAATGTTCTTCAATTCTTTTGCATTGGTGTGCCTGTTGTTCATTTTACAGACTATTTGGAGACATTTATTCAGGTCACTTTTTTAATGATACTGTCAGGTTTTCACCAAACCTACATAATTTCTACTGACTATACTCCCAACCTCCTTTGCACTTTGAAGAAGCTATATAACATGAGCAAGGCAAGAGACAGTACCTAAAGCCACTCTGGACTGTGGTGTATTAACTTCCTCTTGTCCCAGGGAACTCATAGCTCCTTTCCCTCTTTCTCTGTTCAGCAATTGGAAATGGAGACTCGTGAGACCTTCAGGGGTGACAGAATCAAGGGTAGAAGGAGTTTGGAGTCTTGGATGTTAGCTTAGAGCAGGTGCCCTCTAACAGGCAGGGCTTGCTATGGTCTTGGTGAAAGCAAATCAAAGTACACACACATAGATACATACAAACACACACACATACACACACACACACACACACACACACACACTCTTCCTCTGTGTCCATTGTGAGTTAAGGGTTTATTTTATCAGCTAATATCATTTGATTAGTGTATATCACCAGTCTTAATACATTTTAATTTAGTTGTACCCATTTTAATTTAGTTGTACCCAAAAAACAATTCTTTAGGATTCATATACCAGGACAAAGCAGTGCAAATCTAAAATAGTGTGCTATACATGTTGCCCATACCCATAAGCAAGACTACTTGAAGTCCTCAGATTTATGATTGTGCTTCTAGTTCTCTAGGTAATCTATAGTTTTGACACTTGTAATATATTAACAGTGTCTTTGCCTTACTACCTTATGAAATGCAAGTTACTTGAGATGAGTTTCTGCGTTTGATTATATTTTTCGCAGGATTTTGTCTAAAACACAGCAAATATGGAAGATTAATATTAAGGTTTAGATCTGATATATCCTTCCAAGGCCACCATGCCACTTGTACTTTGGAACTAGCCAAATATTGCTGGAAACATAAGCCAAAATCTCTCTCCTTCTTTGTTGTGGGCTTTGGATATCATGTCTGAGATGGGGTTTGAGGAGGGGATTAGACCACAGGGCCACAGTTTAACCCATAGATTAGAGCTGATTGGGAAAGGCAGGCCATTGAGGGCGTGACCCTGAAGGACAGATCTGTCTCCCTCACTCTCCCTTCACTCTGTGCTTTCTCCCCAACATGATGTGAGCAGCTTTTCTCCAGCAGACCCTACCACCATGCCACTTGAACTTTGGAACCAGCCAAATATTGCTGGAAAAGTAAGTCAAAATCTCTCTCTCCTTCTTTGTTGTAGGTTTTGGATATCATGTCTGAGTAATGAAGAAAGTAAATAAGTCAGATTTAGTACTGAGTAGTGGACCATTGCTGTGACTCTTTCAGTATCTAGTTGAGAACCCTTTGGAGCTAGCTTGTGGGATGGGGGTGAAAGGTTAGGAGATGCCAGATAGAAAAGGCCTAGAGTGCTGTAAGGGAAGTTTGATGGGAGATTCTGGAGAGAGCTCCGAAAAACAGAATGCTTACAGAAATGCAGACAGTAAAGACGAGGCTCCGAGTGTTTCTGTTGAGAACATGAACTCCTTTGGCAGTTGGACTTAAGAGCATTTGTGTTACAGTTGAGCAGAACTATGTCTGCATTTTGTTCATAGCCTGAGGCTTTTTGGGAAACTGAGATTAAGGGAGATGGGCTAATTAGTCTGTGGGAGAAAAATTTAAGGCAGCCCAGTATTTTCTCCCACAGACTAATTTGCTCATCTTCCTGAGAAAGCTTGGTTGCTGAAAAGACTAGCACTAAGAGTAAGTCATACAAAAAATCATGAGTCATGTACAGTGGTTTTTGGTTCATGAACACTTTTGTTTGTAAACAATTTGGTTCACAAACAGAATCACTTGACAAAATTTTGTTTGTATTTGGAAGCTCTGCATTGGGTGACAAATAGTGCCATAGCCATCTTTTTCACACAAACACAAATGTGGATATCTTTTCCAAACTTATAGGACAAATTAAGTTTATGAGCTAAGGTACAACTGTATTTTACATCAGGACAATAAGGTGCCTTAAAGATATCTCAGGAATCTTAGAGACTCCACTGAGCACAAGTTTAAGGATGCAAAGCAATGTACTTTCCATTTCAGAAGAGAGACCCTGGACCTCTTGCTTTCAAGCAAGGGTGGCCTAGGGAGTTGGGTTTTCAAGATTCGGTTCATAATGCTCTACCATACAGACGCTCAGAGGCCTCTGCAGCCATGATTCAGGAGGCCTGGGTTAGTGGTCCTGGTAGCAGTCCTTGGCATTGCCCATGTAGTACTGGCTTTGTGGGTGTGCTGAACAGAAGAGTAAGTGGTCAGGCGCAGTTTCATTCAGGTTTCAGAAGGAATTCTGAAGGATCAAGTATTATTTCCCTGTGAAGTCAATGTGTGAAGCTAGGATTGAATGTCTGCCATGCTGGGTTTCAGTTTAGCTTTTGTCCCAATTATTTCTTTTGCCTTCTTCCTTTTTGCAATGAGAATGTTTATCCCATGCCATTGCATGTTGTTAAAGTTTAACTTTGTTCTTGATTTTCCTTAGAGGCTCGGAGCTATGAGTTTGTCTTAAGTCTCTGAAGGGACTTTGGATGCAAACTTATCAGCAATGGTGGAACTATTGCAATTTTGATAACCTTTAGAGATGGAATAAATTCACTTTTCACAAAGAGAAATAAATGAGTCTTTTGGAGACCAAGGATGGACTGTTGGGATTTTGATTTGGAATGCTCCCTGAAAGTCTAATGCACTCAGAGACAGGGCTTAAGGAAAGTTGACTCACTGGAGCACTGTCTTCTTCAGTGAGTGAATCCATATCTCACTTCAGAGCTGTGTGTGTTGTTGGGAGGTAAAGCCTCGTCAGAAGAGGAGTCACGGGAGGCACAGGCTGGAAGAGTATACCTCCCTCCCTGGCTTCTTGTGTCTCTCTCTGCAGTATCCATGCTATAGTCTGAACATTGGGCTTTTTGTCCAAAAGATTAGTTAGCCCATCTCCTTTAATCGCATTTTTCTAAAAAAGCCTCAGACACAAGCACATTGCAGAGATATTTCTGCTTGCGTGTAACACAAACTTTCTCAAGTTCAACTACCAAAGGAGTTCATGCTCTCAACTGAAGCACTCTGAGCCTGGTCTTTACTGTTTGTATTTCTATAAGCATTCTGTTTTTCTGAGCTCTCTCCAGAATCTCCCACTAAGCTTGCCTTACAGCATGCTAGGCCTTTTCTATCTGGTATCTCCAAACCTTTCAAAACCCCTCTCACAAGCCAGTTCCAAAAGATTTTGAACTACATGGTCACGTTGTCATAGCACCAATCCTACTGTCTTTAGGTGTATGCCCCAGATATTGTGTCTCAGGGATGAAGAAAATGAGTAAGAAATGTAATGAGTAAATGCACTGCCCGAGGTTTTCATCTTGAATTCCTTTGCCCTGAGCATGGAGAAATGTTCCCTGTTCTGTGCCCTTTCATTGTGCTATGTGCTATAGCATTGAGACACAAACAAGACAGAATTACTGAAACTTAGAGGGAATTTTATGCCTCCCTCAATGACTAGCCCCTTCCAATGAGAAATAAGAAATTTGAAAATTTTCCTCCCACTTTGTTTTAAATTGGACTGCACTTGCAGTGTTTCTCCTGCTCAGAAATGATAAATGCCCTTTAAACCAACACAGTGGTATTTGCAAATGAACTTAAACAGGAAGAAAATTGCACAGGACCAAAGTGAGTTCCAACAGCCAGCTCAGAAAAACACATTTTTCAAGGTACCAAGCCAAAGGAATTTATCCAATTTAATATTCAAGTAGGTCTATAAAATTAATAAGTGTTCTGACTGAAAAGCATAATTAAACCAACAGTGATGTAAAGGAGGGAAGGAGGTATGGTGCTATGACTGGAATAGAATTTTGCAACCAAATGGCCCATACCAAGAAAACAGATTATTAATGCAGTCTCATTTCTTAAGAAAGCAAGAAGCCCTTGCTGCTCAGCAGTCATCTTCCTGGGGATATGTGAGCCAAGAGAACAGGGCCCCCTGGAATAAGCAGCAGGTCCCTTGGCACTGAAGTTGCCATTTTTTTATATAAAAGAAGAGGCAGTTTAAGTTAAAAAACAAAAATCCTACCTCCCTTCCTCTGGTAGACATTACAATTGTGCACCCAACAGTCAATCCTCTGGCCTAACAGAGTCTAGTTTTACAGCAATACTCAAGCTCCACCATGTGAACTGTGACTGGTCTGAGCCCCTCTAGGCACCCCTATTTCCCTTTGCTGTCTGTTTGATTCCCCAGCTCCGCTGGCACCTACTAATGGCTGTTTGACACCACCTTGGTCAGTAAACATCAGCAATCATCTGCTGAAAGATTCTGGAAATGTCTTCCCTGTTTAAAATAAAAGAAGTGAAAACAAAATTCTCCTAGGGACCTGACTCCAACTAGTAACCTTGTCCCTCCTGTCTTTGAAGTGAATGAGATTGCTGAAGCAGTAACAGCTATATTATTAATGGTGACCCAACAAAGATATCTGTGTGGTTTTAGGCCACTGTTGATTAGAATTCTGTCACAGTCCAACATCATGCTAACTGCTTCCCCAAACGCAGTACTTCCGCAATGTTTCTAGATGCCCTTCTCTGGTGAGCTCCCCTCCTCTCTGCAGCTTCCCAGGTCACGTCTTTGTATCCTCTCTGAGAGCTCCTGCTCCAGCATTCTCCTTGGCTTCTCTGCCTTCTGCCCCATTCAGAGCACCTCCCTCACAGAAGCCTGGCGAATGCCATTCTCCTCCTCAGCCTATACATCTAACAGGTGGCTGTTTATTCTTTAGGATTTTTTAGGGGTGAAATCAACTACCAACTCTTTTGAGAACGTCTCCACTTCCTAGTTGAAATTGTTTCCTTCTCTTGAATATACTATGTCTCTTTCCTGTTTCCTTCCCTTCTTCCTCTCCCTTTCTGCTTCCTTCCATTCCTTTCTTTTCTCCTTTCTTCCACTCTGTCAAACATGTACAGAAAGCACATGCCTTCAGTCTTATGCCTTCAAAGCATGGTTAGACACTGCTCAGTCGAGTTCTGCCTGTCCAGCTATGTCACAAACAGAGAATGTGTCTCACTGCTTTTATATCCCTAGCTCTTAGCACAGCATCGAATGTCTCCAAAGAACTCTGTTAATATTTATAGAATCAATGCATCTTGTAAGCACCAGAGATAAAGTGTTGAGCCAGATGGCATGATCTCTGCCCTTGTGGTCCAAACATCTCGTCTGGGACACTCAGTAAACAAAAGCTACAGAAAGACTTAAGCTTAGAAAGCACAGGAGCTACTGCAAAGGACAGATGAAAGTTTTTGGGGGATGGGGAGGTAGCACCATGGCACAAGGGCTTGCCTGGCAAGTGCAAGGTTGTGAGTTTGAACCTCGGTCCCACAAAAATAAAATAGAGTTACAAGAAAGTTGTTGGGAGCAGTGTGACTTGTGGGTCTAATTTGGATGGAGAGGTGAAGGGAATCCAGTGAGGGCTCTTCAAGGAAGCTATCTGTTTTAAGACCATCAAAACCACAAAAGAAGTAAGGCCTAGGCATTTCCAAAGAGCTCAAGGGTGCTCCATGACATGACACTGTGGGAAGGGGGACAAATGGAGACCCGAGGCAGGTAGGCAAGCAGGCTCCAGTCCAGAGAGAGCTCAGAAGACTATGTAAAGAAGATGATGAGATAAAACTTTATCTTTTATGTCAATATTGTCCAATTGTGCCATAAATTGTGTATATTAATTAAATTGTCAAGTTATTCCACTATAAGGGAAATATTATCAAATTGTCAAATCTACAATATATTTCCAGCATTTATTAATAATGTATATGTGACTTAGCTTGTTGCTAGAATGAATTAGTAAGAATCCTTTCCCAGGTGAATCAAGGCATACAAAGTTTCATTGCTGCATTAGACTTCAATTTTAAAGTACTGCTTAGTGGTAGGACTTAATTCCTTTTCATTATATTTTATTTCAGTAAGAAGACTTAACATGAGATCTACCCTCTTGACACATTTTCAGTATCTTCTCTTTGATTATGGGAATGACATGTGGCAGATCTCTAGAATTCATCCATTTGTCCCTAAAATTTGTCCTGTTGTCCCATTTCTATGGAATAGCACATTTCCACTGTCTCTTATCCCTGTCCCATCAACTGCCATTTTTTTTTTTCTGAATTTGTGAGTTGACTTTAGATCTCTACCATGAGCACGATCGTGTCTTGGTCTGTGCTTGTCATTTGATGACCGGCTTACTTCGCTAGCACTCTCCTCAAAGCTCATCCACACTGTTGTGTGTGGCAGAATCGCTTTCCTTTGGTGCACTATGGAGCATCCCACTGGATATGCACAAACTACGTATTCTCTACCCATCACACACCTGGGTTGTTTTCATTTCTGAAAGGATGCTTTATGTTTACCCAGTCCAGACTGGGATGGATTGGTGGTGATCTAACTTACTCATCTAGGCTGCACCATGGGCTCATTAGAGCCTTTGAGGCCAGGGAAATAGCTCAGGGGCACAGGTGACTGCCTGGCAAGTGCAAGATCCTGAGTTCAATCCCTGGTTCCAGAAAAAAAGAAAAAAGTTAAACACACAGACTTGTACATCATAACAGCCTTTGGAAGAAAACAAGAGTTTATGAGGCATGGATGAGTTCTATAAGACTGCTTCAAGACAAGATGGCAGCTTGGGTTCAGGGGTTCCCTGGAACTGGAACACCCAGGTTGGAGGGAGCTTTTGGAGCTAAGTCCACAAGTCTACTCGGCAGGTGAGGGTAGGGTGCTGGCAGCTGGCGAGTCACCTTTGCAGGCAAAGCTGCCTGTACCTGTCCACTCCACTCTAGTCTGTGCCTCCTGCCTTCCCTTGGGCATCAAGCCAGACCCGTGTGCCTCAGCTGGCAGATGCCCCGCCCCAAAGAAACCACTCAAGGGAACAAGGTCAAAGAGAAGCTTTTTCCTGCTAGGAAAATCAATGCAGCTCATAAAGGAGAGGAAAATGTGTGCCCTGCCTGCCTTTCTTTCCACGTCTATGTCCCTACAGCAAGGTGTGTGCGCCTTCCCCAGTAACAGAGCAGCGCAGACAACAGAAAGAGTAGGGAATCTGGGAATTCTCCAAGTCTGCCTTCACAGGCAAGTGCACCCTGCTTCCCCAGGGCTCCCTTCCAAATGAGGTGAGTGTGAGTGAGAATGCCTCAGCCTCCCAGCCAAGCCCTGGGTTCTTGCGAGTGTGGCTTCATTCCTCGGCCCCTGCTCAGGCAGGACTCGAGTCGTGGGCTCCCTGAGCCCCCAGCCTGACTGCACCACCCATCTGTGCTTAAATAATTAATCACCTAAGTAGCTGCTTCCTTTCCCACTGGAATGGAGGAGCACGCCTGCTTTTATTCAGTCTGCTCTCAGGTCACAGACATGTTTAATGGCACCAAATTCATTCATCCTTGAGGGCTCACTTGGGAATCTGACCGGGGTCTTGGTCACTTTGCGTTTGAAAAGCATCTTCTAGGCCCCAGCAAGTTCATTGGCCCACAGGCTTGGAAAAAATGCTCAGCTCCCAACTTTAAGATGTATGAAGTATGCAACTTTGGTCCAGGGAATGATCTACTCTCTACTTTATATTTCATCTTTCCTAGAAAGGAAACACCACAATATAGCAGTTAAAAACCTTGGAGTCAGAGTGGCTAAGGTTCAATTCACCATTCTGCCACTTCTTTGCTGTGTGACCTTGGATGATTCACTTGTCTCTGGTTCACTTATCTCTTCTCTAAATTGAGACCTGTATCTGTGTCATATAGTTGCTATGAAAATTGGATGATGCATTTTTAAAATAGCTCCAAACTTGGCATTTGATTAGGTGCTCAGTAACTGTAAAGTATAATCGTGATGACAGCTGGTTTAACATCACATATAATTGTTTCAAGGAAAGCACTTTAGTACATTAAATAGATGTTCAGATGATAACAGCATCAACAGCAAGGACAATGAACAATCCTTACTAAATACTTGCTGTGTGCTGGAAACATTCCTAGAGGTTCACTGGTGTTAGCACCTTCAGTTCTCACAGCAAACATCCTCATTTTCCTGTAAAGAAACCAGAAGACTCACTAAATATTGGATAGCAATGCCATCAACACACATCTGATCAGCAGTTGCTGTGAGCTAAGTCCTACAATAGCCCCAAGAATAATCATTCTTTCCTTCTCAAAATTCATAGGCTGTCAAAAGAGGTAGATAAACACATTACTAACTAAAAATGCCAGGCTCACAGTATGAATATAAGCTTATGCAAACACTGAGTTAATAAGCAGTGCTCTTTGGAGCACTAGAGGAGAAGGTTCAATCTAATATACTGGGGAGGGTGTGTTAACTAGAAACATATTCGTATGTGGGAAAAGGAAAATATGGTTGTTAGCAATTAGAAGTAACTCCTGACCTACCCGCCCAAGTGAGAACAGACATTCCTCAGGCATGAAGGGGAGACAGCCAGTAAGGCTCATGCCACTACCCTTTTGCCCCGCAGCCCTGGCTCAGGGAAGGTCAGGAGATGTCCCATGCTGTTCACATGTGAGTGTGGCATCATGCATTTGACTCCAAGGTGGTGGCCTCATGGTCGTAATAGCAATGACTTCTGTGTTTTTTTTTTTTTTTTTTTAAGAATTTTTTATTTTATTTATCATTATTTTTTTTCTTACTTCAGAACCTTTGTTTGTTTATTCACTCATTTTTATGGCCGGCTCAGCCCCCCCTCCCCCGAGGGCAGGGCTGGCGAAGCATGTGGTTCCGGGGATCAAACCATGGTCCCTGAAGCGGCCCAAGCTTCCCCAGGCAGGCGCTTTAGACCACTGAGCCATCCCGCAGGGCCCCTCTGTGTTCTTTTTGAATTAGGGAAACAGATGTAGTCTATTTTGTTCATTCATTCATTCGCTCATTTAATAATTCATTCAACAAATATTTCCTAAGTGCCAGAGGACAGGTGCTGGTGACACATCACCTTTGATATCAGAACTGTGCTATCGAGAGCACTTAAATTCTAGTCAGGGGATAGACAGTGAGTGAATGTTATGAAGCGATATTAAGGGCGTCTACAGGTGACAAGGGCTAGGCTAAGGCAGGTAAGGACCTGGGACGGGCGTGAAATTATTTCACATGGGATGATGAGAAGAAGTTTCACCCAGTAGATTGCATTTGACCAGAAACTTGAAGGAAGTCAAGGGGTTGTGCTAGGGCCACACTGGAAGGGCATTCCCAGGGAACAGGACTGAATCCTAGAGAAAGGCCATAGCAGTGGCTTCTGCTCCACAGAATCAGGGTCTTTATTAAAGGCCCACAGTAGTGCTGGAGACAAAGCCCAGCTGCACAGTGCCTGTGTGGCAAGCAAGAGGTCCTGAGTTTGATTCCAAGTACCACAAAATAAAATAATAAAATAAAATGATGAAAAGAGTTCAGAGTGCCCCTTTCCTTTTCCAAATCTGAGAACAGATAGAAAAAAGTGTTGCCTACGACCCAGGAGATTCCTTCTCACCAATCACGAAGTCTGCCACCCCCTTGGTATTGGCCTTTTAAGTCTGCAGAACTGTAAGATAAATTTCTGCTGCTTTCAAGCCAACAAGTCAATGGTAGTTTATTGTAGTTGTACAGACAGACTAAGATCTGGTGTCAAAAAGACACCCTACCAAGCTGTAGTCTAGTGAAAGGTTCCAGTGATGTGCCTGGGCCTGGAAGAAGAAATCTGGGGATCCCTAACATAAAAATAGATGCATTTATTCCAAGAGACTAGAAGATATAGTGAAGGACATGAATACAGATCTAGAAGAAAAGGATTCTGAAGAATTGTCCCTGTCTTGGCCCAACACTGAAAACAGAGGCTTTTAGTGCAGTCTGCAAATGGGCTTCAGGAAGACTGTGAACCCAGAGGAGTGAAATAGATTTGTGGGCCTCTCATTTCTCTCTACTTCTCACTGAAACTTGATGTGTTCCCTGGTGATGAGTGAGGGAAGAATCCACAACAGTAACTGTGTAACTATGGCTGTGTCACCAATAGAAATCACCTATAACCATCACATACATGTGTTGTAGATATTTCAAAAATATCACTTGTCCCATATCACTATTTCAAAATAACAAAGTCTTTGGACCCACCACTGAATCTTATTACTTCATGTGCTAATAAAGAAGCCCTTCTACTACCATTTCACACATTCATTTCATTAAATATTTTGATAACTATTTTTCAGTGTAATTAGTTTCTTTGAAATATCATTCACTTCATGCCTTTTTGTAAAAAAAAAAAAAAACATTATTCTGGAAAGATATCCATATACTCCATCTTCCTGCCAAAGAGCTCTGAATCAGAAAGAGAGAGAGAGAGAGAGAGAGAGAGAGAGAGAGAGAGAGAGAGAGAGAGCAGACACAGAGACAGAGAGACAGTGGGAATTGAGGACCCATGGTCAAAGGCTTAAGGACCATGGAGGAGGTAAAGATGAGCTACTCTGATTCCGCAAACGAGGTCTCTCCATGACTTTACCTTCTCTCCCTGTGAGCACTTCCTATTTGCTTGGATCTGTGCGAAGTGCCACTTGGATTATAATGTAAGCAGCCAGAGCCTCTTTCTTCAATGCACACTTGTGGACCAGGAGGGTGAGAATATCTCATAGGTGTTATGGTCATGACGGGTTCTTACAACCTGCTCAGCTCTACTATGCAAGGGTCAATAACTATTCTTGAACATATGTGCAGGGTTTTGTAGTTTGGGAGCAGAGAACTGGCACTGTCATTGCATTTTTCATGGCTTGCTTTCTTTGGTAAGTCAGATCCAGAGAGATCTGTGTGCAGAGCATGTTCCCTGCCTTGATTCTGTCAGAAGAGGAAGACCGTTCTGTATAAGGTCAATTCTTGGTGAGGCTTTTTTTTTTTTTTTTTTTTTTTTTTTTTTTTTTTTTTTTTTTTTTTTTTTTTTTTTTTTTTTTTTTTCTTGATGATACCATCTCTTCCCTCCTAGCACACTTAAGTCCTTCCCCAACCCAGAAAACAGTAGGAGTGAAGGGAAAATGATGTTTTATTATTATTATTTTACATATCTTCTATCGAAGACCTTGTGGGTGCTATTTATTCCTCTGCATCTCTTAAAATAGAAGGATCAGAATGTTCAGATCTGCGTTTTGGGTACTGTAGCTTGCAGCCTTCAGTCTCCCTGGTGCTGCTTTGGGCTGTAACAAATGGCTCACTAGATCTCCTTGGCTTACCGCCCCTGTCTTGAAGCCACAACCACGTGGGTAGAGAGTTCCAGGGTCCTATCTGTAACCCACAGAGAAGTGAAAGGACTCAGGAAGCTTCATTCTGCTTGAACTGCTAGGAAAAGGCTTCATGAACAATTTTTATCATTTGCAATAGAAACATGGAAAAGATTATGGAAATACTTATCAACAAAAGTGGCCTGTGTGTGTGTGTGTGTGTGTGTGTGTGTGTGTGTGTGTGTGTGATGATAGAACTGAAACCCGAGCCTTTGCACTGACCTATGTCCTC
Organism: Myocastor coypus; assembly: GCA_004027025.1. Classification (NCBI taxonomy): domain Eukaryota; kingdom Metazoa; phylum Chordata; class Mammalia; order Rodentia; family Myocastoridae; genus Myocastor; species Myocastor coypus. Next base: position 15,136 of record PVJA010017731.1, on the reverse strand, counting down.
AGATCGTTTTTCTTTGGGACAGGGGCTCCATAAAGTGTTAAGTTGCTTGAGCTGAACTCCAGTTTGCAATATGCCCATCATGGTGTTCCAGAGCCCTGGGATTACAAGTGTGTGTCACCATAACTTGTTCATGAATGAGTTCTAAGGGACATCCCAAAGCACTACTTACTAATAAACGCAACTGTGATTGATATATTATCTGTTCTCATCGTCAAATTTGTTGCTCAGATTAACAGATATAGTTATGCAAGATGGGACATATGGTTGAATATTACCACGAGCTTCCAAGAAATCTTAAATTTTTGTTCTTGTCTCTCATTTTCTTTTATTAATTTTTTAAAAAAGTTTACTTTAAAAGTATAGTAATTGATATGACATTAGAAAATGGCACAATTTTAGAAGACAAAGATGACAGGTATTTTAAGCATGATTTTAGTATTACACAATGCTGTCCTCAATGTCATTGTTTAGTTCACAGATGTCAACATATAGAGTTAATCACAGTGAGAATTCTGCCCACTAACTGCTATTTTCAAAAACCTGATGGAAATTCATAGGACTATTGCCTTATCCATTTTGTGAATATACATGTGAGTTTTGCCCTTATCTTGTTTCCTAACTTTGCTTTCTTTCTTTCTTTCTTTCTTTCAAATCAACAGCCTCCATCATTGCCAGTTTTGCCAATAAGCCACTGAGACTATGGAACATTGGATTATGTTTACAACTACTTTCTCTTAGTTCAATGAGAAGAAATCTTTTTGTACCAATAATGATTAGAAAAATTACCACATCTACACCCTGTGCTCTGTATAACTACTAGGAGGACAACAATATGCATTGTATCGAATACTGGAAATGTTCTACTAACATATTTTGAAACTGTCACATTATTATTTCTTATTAAGTGCAATAAAAAAGACTTTTAAAAAAGGAAAAACATTTTGACAAGAAGTTTAGGGCTAAAGGACAAGCGGGGAAGGCATCATTCATAAAAACCCAGAAGATAAAAGACTGAGTCTAACAGCTTTGTCCAGAAATGTACAAAAACTACACGAGAAATAGAAACCCTTTAAGAAGTGGCAGAAAGTTTATTTTAATAAACTTGGAATAGGGAAAGTTTTTCAAGCCATTTATTCATTCAACAAATCTTTCTCAGCTCTAGACACTGGCATGGTCAGGGAAACTCATGTTTGTCCTCCCACAAATGTAGATATAAGCTGTAGTATTAGAGAGACATTTGCAAAAACAAGTTCAGGAACATTCTTTTGGATTAGCGGCTGAAAGAAATGGGCTTTGCCACATAGTAGAGAGACCAGGCTTCCCACGTCAGTCAGCAGTCGTGTGGCCCTGTTCACATTATTAAGTTCTCTGGGCCCCCCTCACCCGCTGAACTGTTAGAAGCACTGAATGATAATGATGTAGAACACGTAGCATAGCACCTGCTTTTAATGTGTACTTCACAGTGATAGCTGTTCTTGTTAACTGAAATCTCTAAGTTCGTTTTAAAGCTTTCCCAAACAGCTTCATTCACAAAAGTGCAGTTTTATAAAAAGGTGCTGCTCCTCATAAAGTTCAGCACTGCGAATTTCCTGTTTCTCTAGAATAAAAGATGGGATTATGTGTACCTATTACCCTCTCCTTGCACATTTGGAGAGAGTGTGCGTTGTCACGGCTTGGGTGAGCAGCACCAGTAGCATCTACTGGGCAGTGTCCAAATGTCACTAACTGTCCTGCAATGAGGTAACAGCCTCCTGCCCCCAACAAAGCATTACAAGGCATGACATGTGGGTCATACGTGGGCTAAGAAGCCCATCTCTGCAGGAGCTAGCACCACACTCACACAGGCATGCACACTCCCAGCAAATATGTGTCAAGATGAAGCCATGTGCCAAACATATATTTTAGGTACTGGAAATACAGTGGGGAGTGTAGGAGTGTGTGTGATCTTTGTTCTCATAAAGAGTCCATTTAGCTGGAAGATACATTTGAAGTAATTGCATAAATAATGACTTAATTCCAGAACAGGTCAGGAAGTAGCAGACAGCGGAGTGATAACAAGAGAAAGCAGGGCCTCGGGGGCTGTTGGGTGGGAGAAGGGTTCACACTGACACTGAGAGGATGAGGCAGTGTTTAACCCATGGCCCTGGTCACTAAACTGTGGTCACCTGGCACTGCAGTTGCTAAAATCACAGAGACTGAACAGCTTAGAAATGAGGGACTTGGATTCCAAAAGGTTACAAATTCCAGTTTGTAACTGTCTTCAGTGGCTTCTCTGCTACGGTTTCCAGATGTGTAGAATGGCAATGAACGTAGCTCCTACTTCATTGGTTGCTGGTGAAGCTTGAGCTAAACAAGGTAAATCAATAATATAAGCAAACACTACACAAGTTAATATTGGTATTTGGAATGAGGGTGGAGCTCTTGCATGTAGAATGGACCTGGGAAGTAGGGAGAAGACACAGGCAGATTTTGGCTGTTCAACTCAAATTCTCCCATTTTCCAAGCAGCCCAGCCTTTGTGGTATGAATTTAGGCCATCACTTTAAGCCACTGTGGTTTAAAGTGACAGCAGTTGAGATGGGGAGTTTGACTCCTATTCATCTTACAAAAATGAGCAATCAGTGTGTGAGAACTGTAGTGAGCTGGCAACCAGCAAAAACAAAAATGCGAAAGCCAATTATTATTCATAGGGTAGTCTTGACTCCATAGCCTCCCCAGTCTTAGCTCCTTAAATCCTTCATCAGCTCATCAAAATCTTCTCGTCTATGGATCTCCCACGCCACAGAAAAGGAGCGAAAGTGTTATTTTTATAACTAGCATAAAACATTCTTTAGAGACTTCTGTATCTTTTTTAGAAAAAAAAATCTTGATAATAAGCCTTAAGAGGACAGAGAAACAGTGAGACAGAAACAATGAGATAAATAACCAGACCTGGGAAAAAAGAGAAAAATGCAAAAAGAATTAAGCAAAATGGCAAAGAAAAGTCTATTTTGAAAAATCAGAGATAGGTGTGTGGAGAGATGTTTAAGATTACACATGCCCTGAAATGAATTTCCAGTGTGCATACTCTCAAACCCTCCATTAATACTGAATCATACACAAGTAAATGTGTTTGTGAATTTTACACAAAGAAAATCTAGAAAACGTGCTGGCACCCACGTCCACACTGGCATCCCCAGGGTGAGCCGTTGGTGGGATGAAGAGAAATGCAAATGAGAGCTAACTGGAGGGATGCAAGGCCCTGGGATTTGCACAAGGAAAGAAGTTCCACCTGGGTGCGGGGTGGGGGTTGGGTCCGTTTTAAGATGACAAAGGAGGAAGTGCTTTGTCTTCACAGTGGTGCGAGAGGCATGTGATGTGGTGGTGCTCTGGTTCCAAGCTTCCGGCTGAGATTTTCCTCTAGGGAGAAATGGGGCCCTGAGATCATTGTTAAAATAGGGATGGATTCAAGTAAAAATCACATTCCCAAAACAAATCAAACAAAACCAGTAAAATCTCAAACAAACAAACAAAAACAATTAAGTGCTCGGCTAACCTAAACAAATCAAAACAAAGAAAACTGTCTCGTGGACAAACAAAGACAGACAATAAAAACAGAACTGTGGATGACTGTTGTACTGGCTTAAGACTCGTGGTCTCTTTTAAATTAAGGAGGTGTGTTTCCACTTCCCTTTGCTTCCCACAGTGGCTGGGGGAAGCTTCGTCTTATTCTGGGGTGCCGTCCAGTACATCTCAGTGAACATTCGTGGGATGTGTCATTTGTGTCAACCGTCCTGGGCTCAACCTCCTTCTGAGGTGAGACGGGAAGGAAGTAAGGCAAATCTCCTTTAATTCAAAATGCAGGTGCTCTTCAATTTTCCATGTGCTTTGATTTTGCCAGCACACAGCAGAATTCTGGGTTTGGTTTCTGGCTTTGTGTGCCTTTTGGCAAGATGCTGAGCCTCTCTTAGCCTCTGCATCTTTTAAGTGGACACAATGTGTCTAACTACACACGGTCGGGGACACAAAATGAAACCTAAAAAGGTATGTGTGTCTAGGGGCCATCTTTTCAGCATATAGCCTTGTGGAGAAAAGTGAGCCTTTGTACACTATCATGGGCACATAAACTGGCAGTCAGTATGACAAACAGTACGGATGTTCTTCAGAAATTAAAAATAAAACTACAGTAGGATCCAGCAATCCCAGTACTGGGACTGAATCCAAAAGAAGCAAAATGAGTTGCTCAGAAAGATCTCTACACTTGTGTGTTTGTGGCAGGATACTACCAAAAACGCAAGCAAGGAGCAACCAAAGAATCCATTTTAACACAATAAGTGTGTGTGTGTGTGCACGTGTGTGCACATACACACACACACACACACATACACACACACACACACACACACACACACTGGAATACTATTATGCTCTGGGAAAGCAAGAAATTCTGCCTCTTGAAACAGTACAAATCGTTCTTGGAGGCACTATACTAAATGAAATAAATTAGACAGATACTGCATGATTTCACTTATAAGCAGAATCTAAAACATTCAAGCTCACAGAAACAGAAAGCAGAGTGTGCTGGGGATGAAAAGGCAGGAGGTGCTGCTTGGGGCTGCAAACTGTCACTTGTCCCATGCATAATTCTGGGGACCTAATCAGAGCTGTTATTAATGATATTATACTGTGCATTGAAATTTGTTCAGCTCTTATCTTAAACATTCTCACTATAAAACAAACAAAAATGAGAGGACAGGAGACTGATCAGATAGCTCTGCTTAGGCACTCACGGGGACTGAGGTTCCATCCCCAGTGTGCTGTGCTGGTCCTGACCCTGTTGTGCTCTGAGACGGGTGATTGAGACTGGGTGTGAAGGCGTGTGTCTGTAATCCCAGCACTCAGGAGGCTGAAAACAAGAGGATCACTATGAGTCTGATCTGTGTAGTGAGACCCTGTAGACCCTGTACTAAATACATTGGGGGGGGCAGAACTTTTAACTGATTGTGATAATAATTTCACAACATATAATAACTCTTTACACGGTAGACCTTAAATTTGCATCATTTTTTTGTCAGTCGTACCTCAACAGAGTTGGAAAATTAATAATGGATAATTATTTGCTCTTTTGAATGCCCTTGTGAACAGCTGCGTAAATACTGGGCACAAGAGCGCCCTCTCTGGCAAGCCCCTCATATGTACACATTTACCTCCCTCTGTGTCAAACGATAGTGAAGACCCCTTCCCTGCCCTTCCTCCTGGAGTTGGAGTCAGTTGTGGCAAGTGCTGGGTGTAGGGCGTGCCAGCGAGGCTCTCAGTAACAATAGGTCTCTGGTAGCAGTCCCAGCAACAAAAGGACAATGGAATGAATACCATGGCAAGCGCTGGTGATCTCTCCCTTTCCAGAACAGGAAGCAGTAATGCCGGCAGTCAGATTGTCTGGAGCTGTGACCTATGCCTCCACCTTGAGCAAGGAGGCCTGGTTGCTTGTGTCCAGCGCTATCTCACAACGTTTGCTCCTGACACCAGTGCCCTCAGCCTCAGCTTCATGGGCATTTGGGAGCCACATGCTCCTTTGTCATGGAGGCCTGTGCCCGAGCCTACGAGACGCCCAGCATATGGCCTGGTCTCCATGGCCTGCATGCCGGTAGCACTCTCCTTTCCATCCTTGTGAGATAAGAAGGTCTCCAGTTGCGGCCAATGTCTGCTGCTGCAGTCGGGGAGCCTCTCCCGGCTGAGAATCAATCACAGCTCTGCATGGGCTTTATCAAGTTGGTTCTCCTGGCTGATTTGGGGTGAAGAAAATTGAGTTGAGAGTATCAGGTAACTTATTCACTTGCGAGGAAATTAATTTACCACTGGCGCTTCGTCTACAGCAGCGGTTCTCAACCTGTGGGTCACACAGGGGTTGCCTAAAGCCATCAGAAAATGCATATTTAAACCCATACTATGCCATGGTGAAATGTTATTTATTGGAATTAGTAATAAATATTTCTCAACATATAATTAAATATTGTTTTGTGATTAATCACTATGTTTAAATTATATTTGATTTGTAGCAATGAAAATACATAATGTATATCAGGTATTTACATTCCGAATCATAACTGTAGCAAAATTACAGTTTTGAAGTAGCCACCAAAATTATTTTTTGGTTTGGGATCACCACAACATGAGGAACTATATTGTGGGGTCACAGCATTAGAAAGGTTGAGAACCACTGGTCTACATCCTCAGGGCTGTGGGCTCATGAAAAACCTGTTTCTGTACCTTTCCACTGAGTCTTTGAAACTGTTCGACTTCAGGCTTGTGAGAAGGTACTGGGAGAGAGAACACACTGCTTCTACAACTCCTGCAGAACAACAGGCAGCCCTGCAGAGGGTGCAGCACCCTTTGCCCCGCCTGTCTGCCTCCTTCTCTTTCTGCTTCATTCAAAGGAGTCTTTGTTAATTTCCTAGCCTGTAGTTCCCCCATCCTGGGGGACCCACCAGTGATCGGAAGGTTGGCTCGAGTGCAAGTGACATTCTTTTTCTCTTTCATTCGAAGGATTCAGACAGACCATAGACAGCTTCCTTGCTGCTCACCCTGGCTGCTGGCAGAATCTGTCCATGCCTTTGTAGAGGCAGGGACTGCGCTGAGATGTCAAGCCAGTAGCTGTCAATATTAGCTAACACAAAGGCCCTTTTATTATCAACAATTCATAATATATTCCTTACTACTGCAGCTAGGAGAAACTACCTATACTACCTTATTTTTTTGGGGGGGGGTATTGGAAATTGAACTCAGGATCTTGTGCTAGGCAGGCCCTTGTGCCACCGAGCTATCTCCTCAGACCCCTCCAATACTATTTTAAAATGCTATGCTAGATTAAAAAAAAAAAAAAAAAAAAAACAGCCAAAATCTCCAGGTGTGTTCACACCTGTGAACCCAGGATCATGGGAGGCCAACACAGTAGGACTGCAAGTTCCAGCCCACCTTCAGTAAACTGGTGAGTTAGTAAGACCTTGTTTCAAAACTTTTAAAAACAAAAAGGGCTGGGGATATACAGCAGCACCAAAACCCCAGGTTTGTTTGCCAGTACTGCAAAGAGAAGGCAAACTATAATGAAACAACTTATTGTAATATGTACTTTAGCACAACAGTGCTCAGGCATCATGACTAGAAGACTCAGGCAATAAAGAGATACAGGATCCTGGGTAGGGACTCATCTCGACTCATAGTGACAAACGAATAGAAGCAGGGGTCAAGGGGTGACTGAGACACCACAACCTGTTGCTGTAGAAGCTCTAATGGCAGAGAGGGTAAGTGGTTCTTGCTATGGTTCTGAGGTATTAAATATGTGTTTGTTTTTATTTTTTGTAATATTCAAATTTCCAGAAGACTCATTGCACATTAAAACTGAAAAAATCTTGTGTTTGTAAGCAAAGCAGTTTGTTCAAATGGGAACCGGCTTGGATAGCAGCAAATGAATGTACATCTTGCAGATTTCAGTAGGGATAAATGTACAAATAGTGGCGTTTTGTTTTGTGGAGATGACTTATATCCTGGTCTTGGTCCCTGAATTCTATGAGTACTGCTTGACACCATTGTGATTAACCAAAAATGATCCCCAAACTCCCTGACCGTCTTCTTAAGAGGCAGTACTATCCCACGGAGAAGCAGTGCCGCAAGCTTTCCCTACTTCCTGCCTTCCACGGGCCTGGATTCCCTACTCCTGTCCCCAGGTTCACATCCAGAGCCAGTTGTGGGAGCCCAGGAGCAGATCTCAAGCCCCCATGCAGCACCTGCAGCACCATGTAGCTCCGTCTCTGGCTTCATGTCTGGTCCCAGAAGCACACCCTTGTTTACCTGAAGATGAGCTAGGTGTTTTATGTGTGTTTACAATGCTCTACGGTGTGTGTTTGTGGCATGAGAGTTTACCGTGTGCCTCAGCTCTCCTGGTCACTTGCTGGAAATCTGGCCATCACCACATCACAGGCACTTCTGCCACGTGGGCCCTGGCACACGCCATTGTTTCTTTGCTCTGTTATGTATCACCTCATTTTAACACAACTCCTGTCCTAGGTGTTTGATCATAAGAGGGCATAGTTCTGACTCCCATCTGCAGAATGAGAATTTTGGGTACTAGAAGACCTCAGCTATGGCCCAGTGTTCTCTCAGAAGCTCAGTCTTCTCCCCAGGGCAGCCTAAGCCTAGTCCCAGCCCCGCCACCCCACACAGTCCAGCCTTCCTCTCTCAGTGGCCAACCCTTTGTATGTTGTGGCACTGCTGTGGCCACTGACCCCACTGGGTGAACAGAAAAGTCTTATAATCTTCAACCTCAGATATGAAAAGATCATAGCTGGGTTCTAGCTTTTCTCTATGCAAATGTCCCCTGCTCCCCGTCAGTAACCCTCTCCACCAGTTAATTATAGCTGCTGGGACAATTCCCATACATTTAGTGACTTCATGCAAATTTTTTGCTCATTCCCAGTTTTGTTCTTTGTGTTTTGTCCTTAAACATAGTGGTTCACAAACGTAGAAGTACATTTTCCTTTATGTAGTGTTTTGATAACCTGACTTGCATAAAGCTCTCTAGTTAGAGAGAGGCAAATTCAAGACTTGGAGCCAAACATTCAGAATCCAAAGCCATCGTCCCCATAACTGAAGAGCTGCTGCTGCCCTGTTCTCCTATGAAGCTGCTATGTGACCTGGCATAAGCTACTTTCCATTCTGGATATGGGCTGCTGCAAGCCAGATTTCTGAACCTTAGTACTACTGATACCTGGGACTGGGTAATTCCCTGTGATGGGAGGCATCTGGGGTGTCTAGAACACATAGCAGCATCCCTGGACTCTACCCTCAAATACGAGTCTTCACTTTCTCTGCCTGCACAGCTATGATAAACAAGACTACCCCAGAGATTACCAATGTCCTTCATGGGGGACAAAACCTCTCCAGGCTGAGAAACTGAATTAAATAATCTACTAAATTAACTAATCCAAACTCAAAATATTCTGGAGTTTCTTTCCCTCTTTCTTTAGCTTCAAATTAAGTGACTTCCTTACATTTGGGGAGCTCTCAAGGCAGGCAAGAGTTCAGAGGCAACATCTAAGCTAACCAGTCTCATAAATTAGCACAAACATATGTTCATGGTAATTAATTAAGTACCTTTGTTTGCACCACTAATAATATGAGCTGAGGGCAATATTACCATTCCAACTGCACTGCCACACATTTCTCAGCTTTGCCTAGCATGAAGTATAAGAGTAAACAGCTTTTGTTTATGGGTTTAAACAAAAGCTGTTGCCTTTTCACTTCGAAGGAAAGTGAAACCCACAAACCAGAAACTTCATCTTTCTGTGCTCCACTCCACCACTGCTGACAGAGCTCTTTCTCCAGAGCCACTCTGGTCCCCCGTAGTCTTTGCTTTCTCTTGCTCCATCTCTCCTACAGGGGTCTCCAGATAGTGAGTTTGCCTCTTAGCTTACATTCTTTCCCTATCCCCTTCTTCTATAGAAGTTCCCAGGCCAAAACTTCTCTGTGGGCTGTTGATGACTATCTTGTTATTTTCCTGTTGTTGCTGGGACAAAAATATCTGACACTCAAAATTAAAGAAGGAAAGGTTCATTTAGCTTACAGTTTGTTGAGGTTTCAGTCCATACTTGGCTGGCTTCAAGGCAGGGTGGCACATGGCAAAGGAACAACACCTTAAGGTGGCAAGAGACAGAAAAAGCAACAAGAAGAAAAGTGGGGAGAACAGCCTCTTTTCCCTCTTATATTGTAAGCAAGCTATCCCCCCCACGGGGCCTGCCTAGGGGTGTGTAGCATTCACGCCATCTCCCTGTCCTCCTCCTGCACAGGATGACGATGCTTACAGTGAGGACCTGGCCCCTGCTGAGTCACTTAGCTAAACTACTAAACTTCTCAAGTTGACACAGTCTGTCAACCATAAGAATGATGCTTCCATCGTTTTTTGACACTGTCTTCCATTGAAATCCAGTTATTAAGCCAGGTGTGGTGGCGCAGGCTTATAATCTCAGCACTTTGGAGGCTAAGGCAGGAGGATCGATGTGAGTTTAAGACCAGCCTGGGCTACAAAACTAAGCTCAAGGCCAGCCCGAACTGCATAACTAGACCCTGTCTCAAAAAGACAGAAAGAAAGAAGAATGAAAAGAAAGAAAGAAAGAGAGAGAGAGAGAGAGAGAGAGAGAGAGAGAGAGAGAGAGAGAAAGGAAGGAAGAGAGAGAGAGAGAGAGAGAGAAAGGAAGGAAGAGAGAAAGAGAGAGAGAGAGAGAGAGAGAGAGAGAGAGAGAGAGAGAGAGAAATCCAGTTATTGGTTAAGGCTGGAGTCAAGAAAAACAGACAAATGTCTTATTCTGCATATTCACTCTACTTGCAAGTTGTGTGATTCTTGGTGAGTACTTTAATGCTCCGGAGTTTCAGTTTAACCGTAGCCCTTCCGTTAGACCAAGTACATCCACTGCCTAGAAAACACCTAGCAGGTGGGAGTTGCTCTCATCATGCTAACCCTGCCTCCAAGGCATGCTGAGATAGCATTTGAGACTGTGCGTGGTGGCATGCACCTGTAATCCCAGATCTTGGAAGGCTATAAACAGGCAGATCACTTCAAGTCAGAACTAGTAGTGAGACCCTGGACATCTTATAGACCCTTCTCTAAAATGCAAAAGAAAACAAAAAAAAAGAAAAGTTGCTGGTATCTGCCAAAGTGATTGGTCAGCAGGCTTCAGGCTTCTCCCTTTGTTTATTGCTGTTACCATTGCTACTGTACATCTGGTGGACTAAATCCATAGCTAAAAAGGACAGAGGCAGAATATCCAGCCCCTGCATGATGAACTTCTGATTACATCTAGTTGCATTGGGAAGTACAACCTTCATACCCTGAATGCATGCTTATTTTAAATAGGAGCATGAGTCCTGCAGCTTTGAGCTGTCTGAGAATCGCCATCACACATGCTCTGCATGCACACAGAGTCTGCAAAGATAGAGTCTACTGAGGGGCTGAGGACACCACTCAAGTTTTGTCTAGCTGGCTTCACGGATGCTCTCCCAAATGCACTTAGTGAGAGTAGGGACCCATTTGAAAGAAAGGCCACCTGTGGCAAATCTTCCCTTTCAGACCTCTTTGTGGCTTTTAGATATTTTCAGCTGAAGAAAGCCATAATTCCTTTCTAGCAGTGTGGTAGCTATAATAGAGCACCCAAAGACAAAAACTTAAAAGATACAGAAAGCAGGCTATGCATGCACCCTTGTTATGGCTTATGTCTAGTTGTCCCCCCAAAGCCTCATGCAGTCATGGGGCAGGGACTTCTATAGATTGAGACTTGACTCATGAGTCACTGGGATTATGTGATTTAGAGGTTTGACCCATGATCCCTGGGATTATGTATTTTAAGTACTGCTGAAACTAGGGGTGTGGCCTAAGACAGGTAGGCTGAGGTGGAGAGCCTGAATGTAATGTAAAAAGAGACAGAGGGACAGACGAGCACGTTGCTCTGCTGCCCTGTTTGGTTGGCTGCCTCTGTCACCATTTTGTTGCTGAAGGAAGGAAAGGGTTATGTAGCTCACAGCTCCTGGAGGTTGCAGTTCATGCTCAGCTGGCTCCAAGGCAGAGCAGCTCATGGCAGAGAACAACCTTTCATGGTAGGGCAAAGAGCAAATGGAAAGACCACAGCTCAGACAGCTGGCTTCTCTTCCCTCCTTACACTGTAGTGTCAGTCATCTGCCCGGGGCAGATGCAGCATCCACACCCACAATAATCCATCACAAACTCCAGGAGCCACCCTTGACTGCCCGAGGCTTTGAGGGGGACACCTATACACAAACCATAACATTCCACCCCTGGACCCCCAAAGTTGTATTCACATCCCTTTATGCGAAAGACCTTATAGTCCATCTCTAAGAGGTATCAAAGTCCCAACAGTTTCAGCATTGCTGAAAATTCCAAGTATCAATTCTCCTCCAAGAGCTAAGGCAAATTTCTAGCTGTAAGCCTTTGTACAAATGAAAAGTTAAACACTTCCAACATTCAGTGGTACAAGATAAACATTACCATTCCAAAAGGTATACACAGCAGGATACCAAACGTTGGGACCAAAGCAAGTCCAAAATCTAGCAGGGCAAACAGTAAATCCTGGAGGTCCTTGTGGAACATCCAAAGCAATCTGTGGCACGTTGTGAGCTCCATGTGGCTACGCCTCATGGCACTTCAGGTGGCTGTAGCTCTCACGGCGTCTCTCTTTGGCCAGCTTTGTTCCCTCATTGCAGTTTCCCTTAGACGATCAACATTCTTGGCTTTTACAAGGGGTTTCCACTGAATAGGCTTCTCACTCACAGTTTTACACATAGCTCTCTCAGGGACACACCAGCTGGCCTCCCAGGCCTTCTTCTGAAATTGAGGCAGAAGCCTTCTTAACTTCAGAACTCCTGCAGTCTGCAAGCACCTAAAACCAACACCACGTGGATGATGCCAAGGTCTGCCGCCAGCTGGAGCAGTAGCCAGGCTTCATTCCCTCTTAGCTGTAGGGGTTGCGTGCCTAGATCACTGAGCACTCTGATCCTGATTCTGAGGAATAAATTCTCTATGCCTGCACCATTCTAGAACCCAGTATGGTCAGATGTGGCCACTGCCACCATTCTAAAACATGAGACTCTGTGGTTTTTCCCCTCAAGATCAAGCCCCTGGCCTTTGCAATTCTGATACTGAAAAGGGTGGAGACCTGCTGCCTCCTATGAGGCCCTCAGGCTATCTTTTCCATTCTCTTGTTCCCTCCCAGCAATGGAGATCCTTTCAGCTCTTTTTTTGTAGTCCACAGCATTACTGAAACTTTCTTTATGGCCAAACTCAATATTTTAAATCATCCTGCTACACTCTTTGCTCTTGATTCTCAACATAAATCTGGCTAAAAGCCCCCAACAGCAACCAGGCTGCTGCCCCAATATTTGGTTGCTTTGAGATTTCTTTTGCCTTATTAATCAGTCTGCCACACTTAAACTCACTCTCAGACAAAGTCTCTGGATATGTACAAAATTCAGACTGTCCTTTGGCCAAGCCATAGCACAAATCATCTGGAGTCCAGTAAACAATGCAGTTCTGCCTCCCAGCAGAAACTTCCCCAGCCTGGTCTTTATAGCCAGGCTTTCTATCAGTCTTCTGGTCTTCTGAGCTCTGGCCAGAATCTCCAAAACAGAACATCCAAAGCTGTTCCAGCTCTTCACATGTAGGCAACCTCTCCAAATCTCTTCTATCTCTTCCCATAAGTCATTCCCCAAAACTTGTAATCCACATGGTCAGGTTTAGCCACAGCAATGAACCCACTTCTCTGGTACCAAATTCTGTCTCAGTTACTCTTCTCTCATTTTTGGGACAAATACCCAGCACCCAAAGTGAAGGAAGGAAAGGTTTATTTAGCTCACAGTTCCTAGAGGTTGTAGTTCATACTCAGCTGGCTCTAAGACAGAGTGGCTCATGGCAGAGAACAACCTTCCATGGCAGAGGCAAAGAGAAAGCGAGAGCAAATGGAGGGACCACAGCTAGCTTTCCTTCCCTCCTTACACTGTAATGCAGCATCCGCATCCACAATAATCCATCACAAACTCCAGGAACTGCCCCTTGACTGCACAGGGCTTTGAGGGGGACACCTAAACACAAACCATAACAGCTGTCTTCTGCCTTTGGGCTCCTCAATAAGTAGCGCTCAGGCAGCAGGCTGTGTGAATGCCCCTAATGCCTTTTCTGCTCGCACTGAATGTGTAATGTTGTATATATGTCAAAGGAAAAACTCAAATGTCTCCTTTGTTGTCGCCAGTGATTATTCTGTTGGCTATTCACTCAGCACCCTGTAATGGTCCCTGAACTGTGCTCCCTAATTTTCATTCATTTTCTGAATCCTGAGTACAGGAGAAACTTTGTCATTACTCCAGCTGAAGAGATAAACCAATGGAGACAGAAATATTAAGTGACTCGCCCAAGGTCACCAAAGCTAGTAACTCGAAGGGCAGGAATGCAGACTCAGTTTTGCTCCACCTCTCATCCATGGCCCTCGCCTGGTCCTGCTCCTACCACCTTAACCATGGTGACAAGCAAGACAAAGGGCGCACGGCGCTGAGGCTGTGTAACACCCATTAGGAAGAGCACACACCTGTCTTGTTCTTCTGCACACCTCGATTCACTCAACAAACTGAGGAATGGCACAGGACACACTTATTCCTCCCCAGACAATAAATCATGGCTTTCTATCTGGCACTGGCTCGATTTTTCAAAGATTTGTTTTCATCAGTTTAATGAATTATTGGATCACCTGGAAATTGCTCAGAATTAACCTGTGGTTGACGTTAATGGGTCTGCAACACAGGTGTGGAGATCTCTCTAACCAGCACAATCCATCCTCCTGTGAGGCAGGAGCCAGCTGCCTGACGGGGTGGTCCATTCACCGTCACAGTGCAGCCGCACTGGCAGATTGCACACAGGTCAAACTGCTGCCTCCTCACCAGGTACCTGGGTGCGGCCAGCTGCTCCAGCTGTGTACATGGGAGGAAGTGGGAAGAGTAATAAACCCAGTCAGGACCGAGGGTCTCTCCCCTGTTCCTTCAAAGCCTCCGCACATGGGGCTGCTTGGATGCCACTAATCATACTACCACTACTTATCATCCTCCTATTCTTCTGCTACCATGTCACTCTGTAGTAATGCAGTCGCATAGAGCACAGTGAGTGTTTTAAATAAGATAATGCCTGCTTTCTTCCTCTTTGCTTAACTCATTTATGCCAAAGATCACAATATTTAAACAAAATTCTTGAACAAAATTCACTCATGTTACCTAGAAAAATTCAAGGAATAAAAATTTGCAAAGAAAAAAATCATTATATTTGAAATGTTATGTGCATTTCAAACCTGAAACATGAAGAATTAAAAGCTGAAAGCTTGAGGGGCCTTCGCATTTTACTTGGGAAAAAGAACCAGCAAGCCTCACCTGCCCTGGACCCTCATTCCTCCAGCCCAGGCTACCTCAACCTCAAGCTCTAAAGATTCTGACCTTTTTTCTCTTCCTCCCACATTACGTTCTCATTCTTGCTGCTTTTCTCACAGTCCAATGCATAGCCCTATAGCAGATCTTAGCACAAAACATATACTTCACAACTCTATTGATTCATCGATCGATGA
>PVJA010017730.1:0-41277 GCA_004027025.1 Myocastor coypus | reverse complement strand
ATGGTGGTGCGTGCCTGTAATCCCAGCTCTTGGGAAGCTGTAAACAGGCGGATCACTATAACTCCCTGAACACCCTGTAGACCCTTTCCTAAAATACAGGAAATTAAGAAAAAGAAACTAATTCCAACAATATGCTGTATACAAGAAACACATTTAACCCAGAAAGAAATTCATGGGCTCAAGTCAAATGATGAAAAACAATACTATATGCTCCAGGACCTCACAAAAAAATGAAGGTAGCTATTCTGTTTGCAGAAAATCTAAATGTCAAAACAGAAATGACCAAACAAGATAAAGAAGATCACCATATACTGGTTAGGGGGAAAAATCAACATGAAAAGATAACAGTCATAAATATGTATGCATCAAATACAGGAGCACCCAAGTATACAAGACAAATTTTAAAGTTCATGAAAAATCTACTAACGAATATCACAGTCTTAACAGGGGATCTTAACACCCCCTTTTCCCAAAAGGATAAATTAAGCAGACAAAAAATAAGCAAAGAGGTAGCAGAACTGAATCAAACCTTTGAACAAATGGACTTAGTGGACATATACACACTGTTCCACCCAACAACATCTGAAGAAACATTCCTTTCAGCTGCACACAGGACATTTTCTAAGATAGTCTATATACTAGTCTATACAAGAAAACAGAAATTATTCTATGCATATTGCCTTACCACAGTGCAATGAAACTAGAAATTAATGACAAAAGAAAACATAAAACTGCCGGGCGTGGTGGCGCACGCCTGTAATCCCAGCACTTGGGAGGCTGAGGCAGGAGGATCAATGTGAGTTCAAGACCAGCCTGGGCCACAAAAGTGAGTTCAAGGCCAGCCTGAACTGCATAGTGAGACCCTGTCTCAAAAAGACAAAAAAAAGAAAAAAAAAAAAAAAGAAAACATAAAACTCCCATAAACATATGGAAATTAAATAACACCCACCTCAATGACCAATGTGATACAGACAAAATTAACCAAAAAATTAAACATTACCTACAATCCAATCAGAATTCAAGCACAACTTATTGGCATTTGTATGATGCTATTAAAACTACTACAGCTTCTGTGAAAATTCAGAAGACCATGAATAGCTAGTTGGAAAATCTTTACTCTCACAAAATTGATGACACAGAAGAAGTGGTCAAGATCCTAGCTAGGTACAAACTAGCAAAACTAAACTATATGATTGCCTCCTTTAACTTCAGTTTGGACCAGGATTGCCATTTTTTCCCCAGCATCTTCAAGTCTATAATTAGATTATTTATTTAAACATGCTGTATTTTCCTATGTAACCATTTGCTACACACGAACTTCCATCTTACATCTGCTCTCATTGTCTCCAGAGGTTCTTAGTGTGATGCACAGGCATTGTCATTGTCTTCCAGAAATTGTTTAATTGCTTTCCTTATTTTTTTCTACAAATCACTAGTCATTCAGGAAAACACAATTAGGTTTTCAAGTTTTCTACATTTTCTGGGGTTGATTTCTGTTTTCATTGCACAGTTGTCCTATAAAGGTGGGGGGATGGTGATTCTTTTATATTTATATGATCAGGATTTTTAAATGAATTTGTCATATATATACAACTCCTAATTATATGAATATATATGGGGGGATTTAAAATGAGCATTTAATATTGAGCTCCACACCTTCAAAATTCTACTCACACAAGAGAAGACAGAAAAGAGCACCTAGTGGCAGAGAACAGGATTTTTAGAAAAAAACTACTCTCTACTTAGCATGTATACATATTTAAATTAATCATTTATAACCTATCAATACATACAGGCACTATTCACAGGTTAACTTGACAATAGAATGACTACAATATACAAATGATTGATTTTCTGGTGCATGACTTTGAATCTAGAACTTTGTGCCTCATAGGCAAATGTCTATCATTAAGCCACATCGTTCACCACCTTCAAATCTTGGAGAAGAAACGTCCTGTGCTACCCAGTTTGACCATGGGTAGATACTCACAGGCAGGCTAGATCCCTCATGGACACTGGCAGGTGTGTAGATGTTGAGATACAGGCAGTCTTCAGACATGGGGATAGGGAGTGGGGTCACATTAAACACCTTCATACCCTCTGCACTATTTAAGAAAGATTCTTGCGGACACCTGGTGACAATGGCAGACAGTTATTTTAAGACCTTTTGGGGTCAAAATCACTGTGGCAACTCATCCTGTCAGTTGGTACAGTGCCCATATTCAGTGTAATCTCCAAGGGGGTTAACTCTACTGCTCTCCTGAGATAGAGCTTATACCTGCTGCCGGATCAGCGGTTCTTACAAAATTCACAGATTAACCTAAATTTCTTCAATGTCATAGGACATATAGCATAACTCATTGAAGGAAAAGTGTTTCTGCCCCGCTAATCAAACCTAACATCTTGAGGCTCCCAAGCCCTGAGATGAAATTAGCATAATATTCTGGAGCGCAGAATATTCAGTACACACAAATACTGCTTGCAAAATTTTGGTGAAAGAACCACTGCATTCCAGCCTTGAACTCAGAGCACCCAGTGCCTCCCGAGGGCCTGAGTTTCCCCAGTTCCCCAGACAGCTTACATAGCAGGGTGGGAGGTGGCATCCCTCACACCACTCCAGGGCTCAGGGGCTTCAGGGGACGCAAACCGCAAAGGTCCTACAGGTGGCTTGGCGAACGGAATTCCCAGGAAGGTGTGGACCTCCAAACTGGTGCCCTTCACATGGACAAGGCTGCCCCGCACCTGTCCTGTGTTTGTGGTCCTGATGGGGCTGGCAGAGTCCTGGGCTGTGGGCAGAGAGATGCAATCAGAGGTGGGTCTCCCCTGTTAGCTGCCTCACACACTGGTTATTGCTACCTCTTTCTCACGCTCAGGTCAGCCTTGCTAGGGACCCTGACCTGCAAAAACTTTGCTGTGGACACATTTTGGCTCTTTTATCGTCTCTCCATACTACCACTACCATCACTGGGCCTGACCACAGCATACCCAAAGAATCTTAGGGTGTTGTATCATCATTCAGCCCTGGATCTTCCAGCAAAAGTTCTTATGCACTTATGAGGGAGACTTTCTTCTGTACTAACACTGCCAGGTCCTTTGTGTTACTGGGAGGATTCATTTAAAATGTTCCCATACTCAAAGATCTCTTGTTTCAGGTACCATGACATAAAAAAACATTTTTCCACACCTCCATACAAACATGGACATGATGAGGAAAGCTATGAGAAAGAGATGCATTTGTGACCAAACTATAAGTCCATTTACATCTGGTGAGGGACTAGACGGGAGGCAACAACAGACCACCTAATGATCCAGAGAAAATGAGGAAGTGCAAATGCCCAGTATTGCTGAAAATAGATGACAGGCATGCAGTGTTCCTTAGCTCTTCTCTCTACCTCACAGAAGGCAACTCAATGCTGTTCACCAAATCACCCCTGAACCTCTCTGTGCTTCATGGTGCAGCAAGGTGTCAGTCATGCAGGGAGGTGTCCATGCATGCTCCCCTGAACCAGTCATCTGTGCCAGAAGCTGCTTGTTTTATGCTGTCTTGGGTTCTCCCTCTGGGCCAAATTCCATAAGAAAAAGTTAAACATACCCAAATGTAAAAGAGAGCTAATACTCCCATCTGTCGCCTAGCAGGTTCACATGAATGAGCAAGTCTGAGGACATACGGACAGGTAAAGACAGGGTAGCAAGGTTGGGAATGGTGGCCCACACCTGTAATCCCAGCTCTGAGGAGGCACAAAATACTGGGATCACTAGGAGTCTGAACAGCATAATGAAATTCTGTGCCTAATACATTAATGCCAGGGTAGCAGCCACTCATAGGCACAAGACAGGACAGTTCAGCAACATCTTCCCAAATCCAAAGGTGCACTCCTCTCCCTGGTAATGTGGCACTTACACAATTCCAGATGAGATCTCTGTACATATAATTCTGTGGCCACCAGACACTGATGTTGGATATTTATTACAACTCAGGACAAAGCCTGATGCAAAGTCCTAATTGGAAGATTGGGTACACACAACTTACATAAAGTTCTGGGTACAACATGTAAAATCCTATGACTTTCATGTTCTCTTTGGATGAGCCAGCAGGTCTGAATCATTGACAGTGAGGTAGACCACAACTCTGTGCCTGTTTATATTTCCTCATTGATACTGAACATAAAGCTAAGCCAAAAGCTTGTTTACAGAGGAGCAATCAAAGAGATTTAGCCATTGTTTCTGTCTAGAAGTTGTGCTGCCCACCAAGAGCCTGGTAATTAGCAGGTAAGAAAGAAACGCAGCAGGGTGTGCCCTAGTGTAAGGTGAGTGGTGGCTCTGAAGCAGACTAGAATGTAAAAGGATGGGGACAGGCTGCCAGGTCTACACTATGAGTCTTTGCGTGACAGGATCAAAAGCTGCAGACGTAGCCATATTGGCATCAGCTCCTGATAAGAACCTGGGAGCTTTCTGGCACGCACAGAGCACATCACCTTTGCCCTGAATGACAAGCCATAGTTTGCTCTAGGTTGGGATGTGGAATAAAGGAACCCAGAGCTCTCTCAGCTCAGCTTTGAGATGAGGTGTTCAGCATCTTCTGTGTTTTCAAGCCAGTAAATTTCCTGAGGCACCTTCAGAGGAATGCAGGCAGACCCTGGCAAAAGAGGTATCATGTTTAGAACCTAATGGCCCAGGAAGCTACTACTATCATTATTGTTACACCTGAAGGCCAGGATCACCTAATGCGATAGCTATATTTTGGGATGAAATGCCCAGAATTCCAGCTCCCTCTCAGGAGGCTTCTGACCTGCCTTTCCAGCACTCCTCATAGCCCCCATAATGGCCTGCCTCTGAAGTGTTGGATGTCCTTCGCTCTACCTGTTTCTATTCTCCCTAGGCCCAGATTGCCACTTGCCAGGTTTGGCAGTGGTCAGTTTAGGAGTGGCCCAGAATTCCCACACTGTAGTGTGTCATTTCCACCAGCTCTTCCCTCCTTGGAGCTCCCCTTCCATATTCTTGGGCTCTGTCTCTGCAGTAGGCAGATGAGACACAGTCCCCACCACCCACAACAGAAATCTTACACTGGATGCAAATGAAGAAAAGCAGGAGTCCACAGACTGCAGAGTTCAGCCAGGCAGGAAACGTGCCCAACCACATGTCTGTTTGCAGGCCAGTTTCTTTTCTGCTATACAAGACGCTGTGTTTCACCCAAAAGAAACTCCAGTCTCTGGCTGGAGTTTGAACCTGGAAGGAAGTAGGTAGGGAGTGGACTAGGCAGGGCAAGGTGGAGAATGCAAATGAGGTAGTGAGAGATCCAGGGATCCAGGAGCCAGAGGGTGAAACATAGCCACTTGCCTAGATTTGTCCTTCTCTCTCACCTCCTCAAAGGTATCTCTTGTCTTCTGCAGTCCTTGTGAGCTCCCAGGAACCCTTCTTCTCAAAACTGAAGTCAGTATGCCTATTGTCTTTGCAGTCACAGCTAGAAGAATGTCCAGGGTCAAGAAGAGGGAGCAAGCAACCATAACTGAAAAACTCAGGAGTGCTGCTTGAAGAGGTGTGGGATGAGGTTCCCTAAGGATGGAGCAAATCGAATTTCGATGTGGGAAACTGGAAAGGCTTGAAAAAAGTGCAGGAAGTTGTGAGTGTGCCCCTCACCCTGACAGCTTCTCCTTGCGTTCTGCACTGGGACTCAAAGTCTCTATTATACTGGGTGCAGACTTCACAGGTCTGTCCTCCCTTACAGTTCAAGGTCTTGGAGTGAATACTGTTCCTTCCCTACTCGGTCTGTGACCTGCTTCTGATACACACAGGTGAATGTGGCACTCCTTAGTGACCGCACCCAGGCAGGGGCGGGAAGGGTTTCACTGTCCTTTTTCCAAAGGAGATCAATCTCATTGTCACTTACCTACCTAACGAATAACTGAAAAGTACCTATCGGATCCCAAACCATATCCCTGGCAGGTGATCCTCAGACCTACTGTTCTAAAGGGTTGGCAGGACATCACTAGGACTTTCTTTTCTTTTCTTTTTAATGAGCAGAATAGATTTATTGAGTGAAAGAAAGCTCCTGTCCGAGACAGGGACAGGAGGGAGGTGCCCAGTGGGTGTCTCCCACTAGGACTTTCTGAAATACGGAGAAACCTGCCCGGGCAGAGGGAAGCCAGCCTGAGCGTTTCACCGCCTACCACCTGATTTCCTGAAGAACTGGGAGTAGGATTAACCACAGGCTGCTGGGCTGTTCAAAAGTGTCCTAGGACAACTGGCCTTGGTCTAAATATGTCTGTTCCCAATGGGATCCCGTGGCCCAGCATCGCGGGAGTTCCTTCTTATTATCCTGAATGCGAGTAGTCTACACGCCAAAACTACCGATTCTGTCAAACTCCGGCCTGAAGGATGACGGCGCAAAATGGCCCTCTCGCGATGCCGTAGTAACGTCACGCCTCTTTTCGGTCCCCGGATTTGTTTGGGTTGGAGCGGAAGTATATACAAGCAGGTGTCGGCTGCGACTCAGGGATGGTGGGCTTTGGCGGAGGAGGAAGCGGGGACGGACGTGGCGGTGGTGGCGGGGTGCGCGGAGGCCTCCTGGAGAATGCTAACCCGCTCATCTACGAGCGTTCTGGGGAGCGCCCGGTGACGGCGGGCGAGGAAGACGAGCAGGTTCCGGACAGCATAGACGCGCGCGAGATCTTTGATATCCGCTGCTGCTGGGGCGGGGGCGGGTTCTCCGGTCTTTGGGCAGTGCTGTGAAGTCCAGCAGTTGGTGGAGAAGTATCCCGGTCTGGCATCCCTGGCCGAGGGTTCTGAGTGGAGAAAAATGGCAAGTCCTTTTTCCTTCATTTGGCACATCTTATTCGCTCTATCAATGACCCGGAGCATCCACTGACGCTAGAAGAATTGAACGTAGTAGAGCAAGTTAGGGTTCAGGTGAGTTGCTACCCAGTAGTGACCAGAGCAATTTGTCTGGGAGAGTCAGACTCCACCGTACACAAAAGACTGACCTTTTTCAGCCATGGACACCTGGGTGGGGGTGGGAGTATCTTTGAAGGAAAGATTCTTGTGCCCATTTTATGAATGTTGAAAGTGGAGCCCATAAAAGCTAGACGACTTGCCCAGAGCAACAAAGAAAAGACGCTCCCTCAGGGTTGCAGGTGTCCGTGGACCCTGATGACTCTTCCTCACTACCACCAGGTTAGTGATCCTGACAGCACAGTGGCTGTGGCCTTTACACCCACCATTCCACACTGCAGCATGGCCACCCTTATTGGCCTGTCCATCAAAGTCAAGCTTCTGCGCTCCCTTCCCCAGCGTTTCAAGGTCAGTTGGATTTGAGCGTCAAGGGTGAAACAAGTAGAAGGGTCTGGTACTGACACAGAGGAGAGCAAGAACAAGAACCTTGCAGTTCTTAACGTAAAGGGTTGCAACTAGCAGAAATGAACTGGAGAATGCTGGGCATGGTGGTGCACACCTGTAGTCCCAGCACTTGGGAGACTGAGGCAGGAGGATCAGTGCAAGTTTGAAACCAGCCTGGGCTATAAAAGTGAGCTCAAGGCCAGCGTGAATTGCATTGAGAAACCCTGCCTCAAAAAGATGAAAGAAAGAAAGAAAGAAACTGGAAGAAGGGTTCCAATTGGATGTAACACAAACATTGAGCTGTAAAAAGCAAAAAAGTAGTGAGAAATGTGGCAGGAAGACAACTGGGGAACTGTAGGTGGATTTGGGTCAGGGTTGGCCTGGATTTGGATAGAGTAGGCATGGCTGTAGGTGGATTTGGGGTGCAATGGAAGAGGGAGTCCAGAGGTATGGTTAGGAGAAGGGATCAGTTGGAGGAGGTGTACTAAGACCTAGAGGGAAGGGGCAAAAAGATGGACAGATACTCAGGCTCAGATTATCTCCTTACTAGATGGATGTGCACATTACTCCAGGGACCCATGCCTCGGAGCATGCAGGTAAGAATGAACTGATGGCATTGGTGATGTCCTATGGTTTTAAATGGTCTGAGGCTTTTCCCTTGCTACAGTAGTTTTTAAGATAGAATTAAGGCTGGAGGCCAAATGAGTGAAGTGTCCAGAGACTCTTATTAAAGGTGGTAGCCTAGACCAAAGGTAGACTGACCCAGGTCTTCTGCTTTCCGTGTTCTCCCCTCCTAGTCTCCTAGTACACAGATCCAGTGTGTCAGGCTTTAGCAGTACTGGAAGCAGATATAAGCAGCCAGGTGGAGAGAGTTGTAAGAAGGCAGGATATCTGGGAACTCAGGCAGCTAGAGAAGGCTAATCAAGGGTAAGGATTCCTAGAGTGTGATAGGACAGTCTGCTTGGTGGGACATACTGCGTGAAGATGGAAATGGATTTTGCTAGCAGCCTAGCCAAAACCTAGCTTTCATTCTGCCTTTCATACTCTTCCTTCTAGTGAACAAACAGCTTGCAGATAAGGAGCGTGTGGCAGCTGCCTTGGAGAACACCCACCTGCTGGAGGTGGTGAATCAGTGCCTGTCAGCCCGCTCCTGAGCCTGGATTTGACCTTCACCATGTACCAGTGTCCTAACCTCAGCTTCATCTGGAGCTCATGGCTTTGTTCTCTTAAATCAGTGACAAAATGGAACTAACATTTTGCTTTTTGTAATAAACCCTTAATTTATATTCGTGTCCTGGTATCCCTTAGTGTTTTTCATCTTGGTGAAGGCACTAGAATTTTGGAGAAGATAGTAATAGTGGAATATAGGATGGATCAGTGCATTTTAGTTTCTTTAATTTTTAAATTTTCTGCCAGTATTTTGATTGGAGAAAGTTGCAAGTATACAAGAAGTAGTGAAAGAGTAATACATAAATATATACCCCATAATCTACCACTTCATTCAATAGTTGTTGACCTGTTAAAACCCTGGCCTTAATTTATATGTATACACTGTATACTGGAAAGTAATCTGCAGAGACATGAACCTTTACTTTGAAGTATTATGTCCCACATTTGCACTAGAAAAGTCAGTAATGGGTTGGGGAGATAGGTGGCAGCATAAGCACCTGCTTTGCAAGCTCTCAGTCCTGAGATTGATCCCCAGTATCACACGCAGTGATAGCCCTAGAACCCCAGCACATAGTGCCAGTTGTGTGCTCCTGTAGTCCCAGCTCTGCGGAGGCTCAGACAGGAGGATCTCTATAGGTCCAAACTGCTAGTAAAAGTCTGTATCAAAAAATTAATTAGCCGGGCGTGGTGGCTCACGCCTGTAATCCCAGCACTTGGGAGGCTGAGGCAGGAGGATTGGTGTGAGTTCGAGACCAGCCTGGGCTACAAAAGTGAGTGCAGGACCAGCCTCAACTGCATAGCAAGACCCTGTCTCAAAAAGACAAAAAAATAATAATAATAATAATAATTAATTAAAAATAAATATGAAGGCTGGTGAAATAGCTCAGCAAACTAAGCTCCTTAGGCAGACGCAGGGACTGGGGTTTGTTCCCCAGCATCATATGCTGTGCCGGCCCAGCATCCCAGGTGTGCAGAGCTGGTCACCCAGACCAGGTATAGTGGCACACATCTTAATCCCATTACTGGGGAGGCTGAAAACAGGATCACTATGAATCCAAGTTGTGTGGTGAGACCCTGTGTCAAATATATTTTTAAAAAGAGGTCAGTAAAGCCACAGTACTTTTACTGGCCAAAAAAAAAGGAACAACTCTTTAACTCATCACCAGTCATATGAATTTCCCCCAGAAGGCATTCTTGGTACTTGGCTTTTTTAAGGATCAGGTCCACTCAAGGCTTATTTAAAAAAAAAAAAAAAAAAAAAGCCGGGCGTGGTGGCGCACGCCTGTAATCCCAGCACTCGGGAGGCTGAGGCAGGAGGATTGGTGTGAGTTCGAGACCAGTCTGGGCTACCAAAGTGAGCTCAAGGCCAGCTGGAACTGCATAGCAAGACCCTGTCTCAAAAAAAAAAAAAAAAGGCTTATCGTGTATCACATTTGATTGTTGTCTCTCTTTAACCTATAATTGTCTCTCAGCTTTTCTTCACTATTAACATACCTAAGATAATCACTTTAGAGAACAGATTTATTTTGGCTTGCAGTCAAAGGTTTCAGTCCTTGGTTAGCAACATTACTCTTGGGCCTCTGACTCATCACTGATCCTGATGGAGAGGGCATGCCAGAGCAAAGCCACTCACCTTATGGCCAAAAAGTAAACGGACTGAGGTCCTGTTACCCTGGAATTGCGCCTCTCCACAACCTAAAGACCTCCCACTAGACCCCATGTTTTAAAGTTTGTACCTCCCAATGGTGCCATTTCTGAGAAACAAGTTTTTAACACATGGCCTTTTGGGGAACATTTCCCGATCCAATCTATAGTGCCCACATGTGATTTTCTGAGATAGGATCTCGCTGGTAGTTCAGGCTGGTCTCTGTAGTTGAGGTCAGCCTTGAACTTTCAGCCATCCTGCCTTAACTCCCTGTGTACTAAGTACAAGAATGTGCCCCCATACCAATCACTTGTATTTTTTGACACTGACTTTAGAAAAATCCAGGTGAGCAATCCAAGAGAAGCCAGTGCTACAACCTGAATTATTTCTGTGCTGGGTTTCCTGTAAATTAAAGGTAGTGCACGGGCATAAAGGCTGTGCATTTGATCAGTTTTCCATGCAGCCTGTGTGAGAGTATCTTTTTGTTATCCCCAGTTTGCAGGTGAGAACACAGGCTTCTAGAATATTTTCTTAAGACTTCCAGCTAGGAAATAAAGGGGAACCTGAGTAGCCTGACAGGTGCTTTCTGGAAGAGACACTATAACCTCTTACCTAAGCCCATCTCAGACCCCAATTCATGTTGTCTTCACAAGTTTCTCTTAGGAGTGGCTTTGCCACCTAATGACCAAGAAGAGGCTCTGGATGTAGCTGCTCATGATCAGAAAGTTGACATCGGCCTGTGTCTCTCCAAGTTTAGTCATCTGTGATGTGGCAATCCCTTGAGACCACTCTGTGTGTAAAATGTCCCAGGCCTATCACAGATGACTTTCCAGTCATTAGATCACCCATGTCCACAAATGGAGCTGAGTGCTGTAAAGAAGCAGGGTGACTGACTAGGATGACCAGGACCCAGGAAGCCTTCCCACCCGGTAGGCCCCACCACATGTGCATCTCTTCCCTAACAGATTCCATCTGTGTAAAGCTGTGTCTGTGTTCAGCTGGGTAGGGGGGTCATACGGGAAACAGGTGCTTCTGAGTCATTCCTCTGGGCCTCCAGTCAGCCAGGCCACAGTGGGTAAGGGACACCAGGCTACTCATGCCATTACTGGCATTTCAAATAGTCCTCTTGCAATTCTGAGTCATCTGCAACTGGCTGCCTGCAGGACACCATCTGTGCAGACTGAACATCTGCCTAAGAAACTTTCTGGAACCCCAGCTGCTATGTTAGGACATGGGTACAAGGAGGTGGTGTAGCTTACAGTCTTCAAAACCCCCATCAGGTTTATCTGTGTCTGCTGTTTCTAACCATGACCACTCACACCTCAGTTACTATGTCTACAAAATGGGAACAACAAGTCATAGCTAGAAACATTGATCCAGAGATTAGATGATACTTATGGATGTGCCCAGCCATGCCTATTTTCACTCATTACCCTACCACCAGCACAAAGGCCAAGTGCACAGTAAGTACTCAGTGTAAGTCAGTGGAATCAATGAATGAATGAAACCTTGAAACAGAGCAGAGGCCCTGGAACATAACGGTTGTGGTGTGAGAAGGGGCAGGGACATGAAGCCCAACTACCTCCTTCTGCAACATTTTGTTACCTGAGCAAGGAAGGAGAATATGAATCCCACAGAGAAGAAAAGAGAGAAGTGTAGGGGACAGAAGAGAATTACCTGCATTATTCCCAGGATCTCTTCCCTTTTGGCAAGATGTAGAGAATGAAGCAAAAGCAAGAGAAGGCCCCCAGATTCACTCAGTCTGTCCCATCCAACAAAGGGTGATAATAATAGAAGTATTCTTGCTGAAATGTCACCCTGGCCAGACTGGAGTCAACTACCTTATCTCTGCATTTCATGTTATTTATGTCTTAGAACAACCCCCAGGAAGATATTCTCCCTGACCTCCACAAAAGGAAATGGACTCAGGATAAATGAATAGGAATGAAATACAGCTAGAAAAGGAGAGAAGGTCTGGGTTCTGGTTCCAGTCTCTGTCTGTTTTTTTTTGTTTTTTGTTTTTTGTTTTTTTCTTTTATTTTGTTTTTCCTTCCGGGCAGCCAAATTCAGCCCAGAGAGCTGGGAGGGCTAGGAAGTAGGAGAGGGGGTATATCTCAAGGTCACATCCAAATGTTGGGGCTCTGGCCATATCCAGGCTTGTCATGAGTATCTCTGACCTGTTGAGGCAGCCACCAGAATTCCTGGGATCTGAGTAGCCTTGTGTGGATGCAGTTTCCCCTGGCAATGAAGACACAACTGCTGAGGTCAAGAGCTCAGATTACCAGAGGGGAAAGCCAGCTGATTTCCAGCATGGTCACCTGCTGGGAAGGGCTACAGCTACACCCAAACCCACACTCTGCCGGACACTGCTAGATACTCTGAGGGGCCGTTTCCAGAACAGTTGGGCAGGTATGGGGCAGGGGGGTGGCATAAATAGCCAGCAAGAATTCCTGATGGAAAGTACTATGCTGACTTGAGTTTCCGTTCTGACAGGAGCTGGCTCTGACAAAAGCTCCCTCTTCCTGCTAGCTCTCATCCAAGAAGCCAAGGCCATCATGGGCTGCCCTGTGTGAACACCCTAACCTTACCTAGATAGGCCCTTTTCAATTCAAGGCCTTCTTGGGTGTTGCCAAAGAAACTGACATAGCAGCCAGAATCTGGCCCAGGTTTCCGTGACAACCTGCAACAGCCTACTAGGGTCCATCCATCTATGATGTCACCTGAGCACCAAATAGGTGTCCTCCCACCCCTACCACACTCATCACAGTCAAACATCAGAGTCTGATAGCAAATCCCTATTGGAGAGTACTCCACAGCCTGCCTGTCCACTCCCAATCCTCACACATCCCAGGATGAGTAAGGAGGAAATAGTAGGTCATGCTGCTCAATTTATAGCTCAGCATGCTGAAGCTGGGAGATGGGCAAAATTCAGTAGGCTGGAAGCAGAGCCAGGACTAGACACCAAGTCTCATTATCTCTCCTTTTCTTTGTGCCCCTAGGTCCCACATTAGGTCTAAGCGTGAGATCTGGACAGAGTATGGATGGCACCAGTAGTGGCTAAGACCACTACACTACACCTCTGTCCCTCCTGGATCAGATGTAAGCTGGACAGTAGGTTCAGCTCAGGGCTAAGGATCAAGGAAATGTGCAGACTAAAGTGATTGACTCTTGCTGGCACTCCACACTGGCTGCCTAGATTCCCCAGCTCTGGGCAAACTCCAACTCAGTAGCAGAATGACCAGGGCCAGGCCAGGGGTAGATATTTTTAGTAGAGTTGCTGGCAGTTGCTTGGAGGGTACCGGAAGGTGGGATGGAAACAGAGTTAATCTTTTCTCTGAGCCTCTATTTTCTCCCCAGAATTCAAGGCCTCCTCCTCAGCAGCCTGTGACAGGCCCCCAGGATTCACAGGTGACACCAGCCTTTACCTGGAAAGCAGCCTTATTAGGGAGAATCTTCAACTCCCCATGACACAGAGGTGAGTGAGAAGAACTTGCTGATAAGACCACGTATACCAATTAGTCTTGGGCTTAGAAGAGTGAATCTCTGGCCAATCCACTAGTTTACCTGCTTGGGCAAGAGGCCAGGACTGGAAAAGAGAATTTGCTCTTTAAGGGCCAGATCTAATTACTCAGAGGGGAGTTGCATTCGACTGGTCCAGTTTTCCCACTACCTCCCTCCTCTTTGAGCCACCTCATCCCACTCCCCCTCTCCCCCCATTTCGCAGGCTGCTGGCTACCTGCCCCGCCCCTGGTGCGGGGAGGGGAGGGGAGGGGAGGGGAGGCGGGGGTTTCTCTGCCAGCGCGAGGTCGTGGGAGGAGGTGGGGGATTCCCGCGTTGGCTGGGAGAAGGCAGACACGTCAGCCCCCTCAGCTGCGTGGACTGGAGACGGGGGCGGAGGCGAGGGCGGGCAGAGGTTTAAATAAGCAGCCCTGGAGCCAGGACCCAGAGCCCACCGAGCGAGCTGCAGAGAAGGAAGGTAGCAACTGCTAAGCAGCGTGGGTCCAGCTGTCTAAAGCCTGACTGCGAGTGGATTGTATCTGAACACTCCGTGGACTATATCAGAGTCCAGGTCCTGCTCCTGAAGGTGTCTGTGTGCGAGTGGGTGAGTGTTCAGATGGAGAGGGGTAGGCCACAGGGTCTGTGGGTGGGTGGGTCAGTTAAGTCCACGTGAGGCACAGATTAGGATGCAAAAGACTCTGTGGCTGCGAGTAGGTTTGGACTCCGGTCCCGCTTCCCTGTGGCTTACGCGGCCATCCGGTTCTGTTCCCTCACACGGCAGATCCGACGCGATGACCCTGAACGGTGGTGGCGGCCGCGGGACAGGCGGGAGCCGTGGCGCAGGCACGGAGCGCGAGCGCCGTCGGGGCAGCACCCCGTGGGGCGCGGCGCCCCCGATGCACCGCCGCAGTATGCCCGTAGACGAGCGCGACCTGCAGGCGGCGCTGACACCCGGGGCCCGAGATGCAGGCGTAGCTGGCTCTGTCACCTCGACCCAGGGTACAAGACTGGATTGGGCAGAGGGCTCCTCCGACTCGCTCAGCTCTGGGGGCAGCAGCTCCGACGAGAGCGTATACAAAGTGCTGCTGCTGGGGGCCTCTGGCGTGGGCAAGAGCGCCCTGGCCCGAATCTTCGGTGGTGTGGAGGACGGCCCTGAAGCAGAGGCTGCAGGTAAGGGAATAGGCTGCTCAGGGGGATTTTCCTTCCAAGAAGGAAGGAAAGGACTGCAGTGGCCTGGGAACTGGGCTAAAGGGGCCAACACCAGGGTACTCTAAATGCACTTTCAGAATTGTGCCTCTGCCATTCCACTTCAAGATGGGGAAACTAGGGTCGGGGAGATAGCTTGGCAGTCTAAGTGCCTTCCTGGCAAGCACAAGGACCTAGGTTTGATCCCCGATACTGCATGCCATACTGGGCCACCAAAACTGGGCATTGTGGTGCATGCCTGTAATCCCAGCACTGGGAGGCTGAGACAGGAGGAACACTGCAAGTCTGAGCTGTGTAGCAAGACCCTGTCCCAAATAAATAAATAAATGATTAAAAAAAAAGGGGGGGGGGACTAAAGAAAATGTGGCCAAGGCCCTCCAAGGGATGCAGCAGTCACTGTTCTGTCTCAGGACATCTTGACCAGAGTCACCTTGAGGCCAGGCAGCAGGGAGGCAGGGAGTGCTGGAGACATTACTAGGACCTTACTATCTTGGGGACATGTGGGAAAGTCAGGCATACCATGCCCTATATTGTCCAGCCCCCAGCATTGCCTCTTCCGTTGCTCGTAGTAGCCATGTGCAAGTAGAAGGGTGCCTTCGTGGGGCTCTGGGAAGGATTGGGAAAGTGTGGCCAGAACTGGAAAAGGGACAGTGGAGGCTTTTAACAGCCAAACCAGTAACCTGTTTGCTGTCTTCTTGCCTAGGACACACGTATGATCGATCCATCATGGTGGATGGAGAGGAAGCATCCCTTATGGTCTACGACATTTGGGAGCAGGTAGGATGCAGCTGGGACCTAGGGTAGGAGTAGGAGGGGAGAGCTGGGTGGGGGAGGTCCTGCCAGGAGTGACAAGTTCATTGCAGGGGCACAGGAACTGTTGGATAGGTATGTGCACTTCTGTATGCTCTCCAGGATGGAAACCGATGGTTGCCTGGCCACTGCATGGCCATGGGGGATGCATATGTCATCGTGTACTCAATAACTGACAAAGCCAGCTTCGAGAAGGCCTCAGAACTTCGAGTCCAGCTGCGGCGGGCACGGCAAACAGATGATGTCCCCATCATCCTCGTGGGCAACAAAAGCGATCTGGTGCGCTCCCGTGAAGTCTCTGTGGATGGTAAGTGAGCAGCTGGACAGCAAAGAGAAGGAGATCCTGGCTGGGCTGCCGTCCGGTTAGTCTTAGCTCAGCCTGAGTCCCTGGAGATCATCAATGGCTAAAAATGTTCAGGAAGAAAACTTGAAGGGGAAGAAAAAGAGAGAGGGCTGCTGTCCCTCTCAAAGGCCTGGAGAAAGAAGCACATCTACCAGGGAAGCTGAGTCACCTCAGAGTCCTTGGCCATGACCCCACGGCTGGAAGTTGAGTGGTGGGAGAATCAGGCTGAGGCTAGTCTCAGGATAGGCTCAGTCCTCAGCCTCCTCCTCCTCTGTGGCTCCCAGCACTAACCCTGCCAGGGGCGCAGTGCAATTGCCTTTCCCCTCTGTCTACTGAGTCACTTAGCATAGTATGGTGTTAAATCATAACACGTTACATTATCCAATATAGTTTTCATTTTTGTTGGCTAACTAGTACAGCACTTTTATTTAAATATTGGATTTCAAATAAATAAATGAATCTCTTTTTGTGCACCACCATCTTGGGGACTCCATAAACAAAGGTACATTCAGCCTTTGGGGTAACCCAGCAGTATCAGGGATCTTCAGTACAGGAGCTACAGTCTTTGTGTTTCTGAGGAGGGCCCAGGGCTCCCCCTTGTCTTATTCAAGGATTCCTGAGTGATAGCTGGCAGGGGTTGGCCAGGGCTGGAGTGAGGTCCCTGCCTCCCCACCCTTTGCTTACTGATGTGTGCCTGCCCCCACCACACCAGAGGGCCGGGCCTGTGCCGTGGTCTTTGACTGCAAGTTCATCGAGACTTCAGCAGCATTGCACCACAACGTCCAGGCACTGTTTGAAGGTGTTGTGCGCCAGATACGCCTGCGCAGAGACAGCAAAGAAGCCAATGCCCGGCGGCAAGCTGGTACCCGGCGGCGGGAGAGTCTTGGCAAGAAGGCGAAGCGCTTCCTGGGTCGCATTGTAGCACGGAATAGCCGCAAGATGGCCTTTCGGGCCAAGTCCAAGTCCTGCCATGACCTCTCAGTTCTCTAAGGCCCCTCACTGTGGTAGGCAAAGGGATGGATGAGTTGATGGGCTGGTCCAGCCAGCTACTCCCAGTGCCTCCACACTGGCCCAGTATCTACGCCCCTTGGAGTTGCCCCCTACCACCATCTAATGGTCATGGACAGACAAATGCAGCATAGAGGCAGCTTCCAGTGGCCAGTGAGGGCTGGGCCCCCGAGGATGCATGTGCAGGCCCATGTGCATCCCAGCAGCAGCTGGGGCTCAGTTCGTGGGGTAGGCCTGTGAATGAGGACTGCTTTCCTCTACACCCAGCTGTGCATGCCCTGGAGCCTGGAGGAAGGCTGTTCCGTGCACTTGCTATTTGTTTACATACAGATTTTTGTAATAAAACTATTTCTTGACATGTTAGGCTTGTTGACTATTTCCTCCAATCTGGGGACTTCAGAAGCAGGAAGGATTTCTGAAGCTGGAAGTTACCATGCTTTCTGCCTAACTCTGGTAGAACTCTGGTGTGCCTTCATGGTCTAATGTTAGGGTCTAGCAGTCTAGCCAACTAGCCTGAGGGGACAGATGGGGGACCAGGGCATGGTTGGGGTCCCAAAAGAAGCAAGAGACACAAACCCCACAAGTCAAGCTATCTAGGTCGTTTTTTCTGCCCCGGGTTTGGCACTTTTGAGCTGATTAAGGGCTCTATCAACTAACTGTACATAAAGGAAAATTGAAACTGCCCGTGAAAGCATACCTTGGCTTAGGTCTTGCAGCCAGACAAGAACTTTGGGTCTGGTTCTACGACTGGCATTTCTGCCAAGTTCCTGCCTAAGGGTCCAGGAATCAGCTGGGGTGGGGAGACTTAGAGATGTGGGTGTGGGGAGGGACTAGCCAGTTTGTCAAGCATGAGAAAGTTGAGAAAGTTGTGCTCAGACATTCTTGACACCAGATGGCTCCTCCAGCTCCTGGCTGAGGGTTGGAGGACCTCACTGTTCTCCATTAGAGCCCAGGCCAGCATGGACTAGTAGTGCAATTTTGTCAAGCACAGTTGTCTGGAGCCCTCCCTGCCTGCAGGGAGAGAGGTAGCATTTGTGTCAGGATATGCGCCTGTGCACTTAGGGACATTTACTCATCCATGCCCAGGAAGGGGATCACCTGGCTGCTTTGTTACTCATGAAAGTTTACCTACAACAATTCCTCCTTATCTATAGGTTCACTTCCTGTAGTTTTTGTTACCCTTTGTTGAATGAATGCAGTCTGAAACCATTCAATGGAGAATTCCAGAAGTAAACAACTTGTAAGTTTTAAACGGCATGACCAGAGTACCATGATGAAATCTTAAACTATTAAGCTCTGTACCATGCAGGATGTGAATCAAACAAAGCCTTGTTGTATATGCTCCCTACCTGTTGGTCACCTAGAAGCCACTTCAGATCAACAGTCTTAGTGTCACAGTACGAATGAACAAGTAACCTGTATGTTACTTAAGTATGGTCCCTACAGTGCAAGAGTAGTGAAGCTGGCAATTCAGATATGCCAAAGAGAAGCCATAAAGGGCCTTCTTCAAGTAAAAAGATAAAAGCTTATCACAGGTAGGTGTGTACAGGCAAAAAACATAGTATATCTAGGGTTGAGTACTAGACTTAGTCTCAGGAGAGATCTCAGCAGAGATCTTTGAATGTATCCCCATAGAGAAGGAGGACTACTGTGTAGGGTTTTGGAAACAACCCCTTGCATTTAGTGATGGATGAGAATTGGCCCAGTGGAGGCTGCTATACAGATATGCTTGATACCAGGCCTGGAGGCAGCCCTGGGTAGGGGCAGGTGAAAGACTCTGAGAAAGTTCTACACCGGGTCCACACATTTCTTTATTCATTTCATTTACTCAGTCTATAGACCACTAACTGCCTTCAAGACATGGTTAGAACTCTGATGGCAGCTTGTTTAAGAGGGGGTTTGACCTGAACATAGCACTCTGGGAGGCTAAGGCAAGATAATCACAAGTTGCCCTAGCTTAGGCAACTTACCAAGGCCCTATCTCATAATAAAACAATCAAAAAGGTCTGAGAATGTACAATGGCCCTGGGTTCAATCCCCTGTTCTCCCAAAAAGAGGTGATTTGTGGGCTGCTCCTCCATGCCATATGTGTGAGAGAGGAACAGGAGTCTCTCAGAATCACCCACATGTCCATACCAGTGTTAACGTTTCAAAGCTGCTGCTTTGAAAATGTCCCCCTCCTTACAACCACCAAAATTCTTTGAGACATATTCAGGGCATGGTTTCCTCAGAATAGGTGAGTGTCTCCAGGCCTGAAAAGAAACTATGGTTTCCCTGGCTCTGTTGTTTAATGACTGTGTATTCCTGGGCAAACTACCTAGCCTCTCTGTGCCCCCGTGTATGACATAGGGACAGTGTCCCTTCAGAACAGAGCAAGTAGAGTAATAAAGGTATGTGCTCAGAGCTGTGCCAGGTGCCAAGTGAGATCCCTTCATGCCAGATTCCATATAGCTCTGGTCCGGGCTGAGTGGGGCAGGCGTTTTAGCTTGTGACGAGGCTGGGAGCTGCGGGGAGGTTCCAACTCAGCTTCCAGCCTGAGAAGAAATTAAGCACACAACATGGAGAGCCCACAGGAACCTCTAGGGACAGCGAGTGGCAGGGACCTTCCCACCATCCCCCCCTCCTCATTTCAGACTCTCGGGCTCCAGAAGTTGCTCCTGAGTCTATTTGGCAGCCCCCTTAGTGGAAGAACTTGTCAGCTCCACACTCCCTCAAGGTCACCTGAGATGATTCAGTCTTTTCATTCCTTCTCAGAGGCATCAGTCCATTGTCCCAGTCTTCTCAGTGACCAGGGAACAACGTGAAGACGTGTGGAGCAGCTCAGGAGAATGCACAGGCTTCTTTCCCCACCCCCAATCCCACAGGTGGCCTAGTAGCTCATGCACTGCTCATCCACCCTACATCTAACACAAACTCCAGTCCTTGTCTAAATTCCTCTTGCTAGTCAGGAGCTGCCAGGCAGGGTTAGGGCTAAGGCATGACTGGGTCCTCAAGTCCTGCCCTGGAAAGGCCCTCTGTCTTGTACAGGAGACCAGCTGGTGTCCTGTGTAAAATGACAAAGGCAGCACAGAGCATGAAGTAGGGACATTTCCAGAGGAGATCCCTCAGCCAGCCTGTGAACATAGGGTACTGGTTGGAAAAGGAACTACTGGAGCTGAATGCTGAAGCAGGTACTCACCACACCACTGAAGGGCTGGGAAGGGCACTCCAAGGAAAAGGAACAGAGTGTGCAAAGCTGCTGCTGCAGATGTCAGTACCCAGAGAGGACATGGGACTGAGTCTACAGCCACAGGAAAAGCACAGGCTTCTGGGCCCACTGGTGTGTGTCAGAGTGAGACAGTGCCAAGCCAATGATCTGCTCACCTCCTGGGGCTGGCAGTCACGGATGCTGAGCAGCTCCCAACTTCCCAGAGTCAATGAGTAACTTGGGGGGCTAGGCGGGGCCAGGCCTGCTGCTGTGGGCCCAGGGCGATTTCCACTCCTGAGCTAGTGGGGTTGGACCGCCTACCTGCTCAAGTGTCTGCCTTGTCCTTCCCCACTCAGCTAGACCAGATCTCCCTGGAGAAGAAGCCCTCTTTCCTGGCAGGCGCACCCAAGGAGCTGCCTTTGACACCAGTGGGTGAGGGGCCGGGAGCACAGCGGTGTGGCCCAGGCCAAAGTTAGCTGGGGTTGAGGGGGAACAGTGCCCTGACCTCCCCTTGTCCATTGTTGGGGAAGAATTCTCAGGGACCCAGTCTGAGTGAGGTCTATGCTCCTAACCCTGAGCTACACGTTGAGCCCTGGAAAATGCCATGACACTGGCAGAGCTTCTTCACTGGGGGCACTCCATGTCTGGACAGTGGTAGTGGGAAGCAGGACAGTCCCTGAGCTACAAGTCCTCTCTTCTAGGAGGAATCTTCCTGTCAAGTCCTCTGTGACCTTGCCCAGGCTCTGCCCTTCAGGCCTTGCCTGCAATGTGAGGCAATTACAGGAAGAGATCCTCACAGTCAGCTTTCTAGCTTCAAACTTTTGCAACTTGGGAAGCTTCTGGAAAATTGCAACTTTAAGACCTACCTACTGGGAAAGCTCTGGTGGGAAGGAGACAGAAGTGTGAAGGTAAAATTCCCATGGAGGCCACTGTGGGTTCAGGAGCCAGGCAGCCAGGTGGCTGGGCCTGGGGTCCTCACTAGTTCTGACTGAAGAGCTGGACACTTCCCTGCAGCTAACAAGGAGCCACAGGGCCTTAGGGGAGGATGTGGGGCTTGCCGGGAGTGAGATGACTTTGGCTGTGTGGATGGGGTAGAAATCCCCTTCCCAGCCACCTGGGCTGGATCCTCATGGCCATGTCCCTTAGGCCCATCCTGACCATGGTCCCTGCCTGGCTTTGGCTGCTTTGCTTCTCTGTCCCCCAGGTGAGTGGACCCTGACCCCCTTCTTCAGGCCCTGGCCTTGAGGATTGGTATCCTTGCTCCTAATTCTGCCTGGACCAACTACCATGACCATGGGAGGAGTGTGGGGGCAGGGGTCTCAGAACTGGGGCTATGGGTCCATTGTGGGATTAGGAAGTCAATAGATAGAGGGTGGGAGGTGGGAGGTATGGCCCGGTGGGACAAGGCAAAAATTCCCTACAGGCTTTCTCTGAGCCCCAGCTTGCTGAGCTGTCTGTGGAAGTCCCTGAGAACTATCACGGAAATTTTCCTTTGTACCTGATCAAGGTGAGCCTGAGAACTGGGTGAGCTACCCTCCCCCGACAAAATCCTATTTCTCCAGCTCCTTTTTTATTTACTACTTTATTTTATTTATTTATTTATTTATTTATTTATTCATTTATTTATTGAGGTAGGGTCTTACTATGTAGTTTAGGTTGGCCTTGAATTTACTTTGCAGCTCAGGCTGGCCTCTAACTCATAGTGATCCTCCTGCCTCAGCTACCTACTCCTCTTTCTTGCTACAGCTGCCTTTTGAGCCCTGCCTGCAGGAGCGTACACATTGTTATTCAGAGGAGAATAGGGTTCTTGGCTAAAGAATGAAATGTTGGTGGGGAGTTCCAACTTTAGAAAGAGGGGCAGGGAGCATGGAGAACATCGGGTACAAGACAGAGTTGTGACTTTGGATCTCAGTCCTGTCTCTTAGTAGCTGAGTGACCTCGTGTCAGTGCCAACCTTCTCCAAAACTCAGTTTTTCCACACATAAAATGAGG
The DNA here is from genome assembly GCA_004027025.1 of Myocastor coypus. Lineage (NCBI taxonomy): Eukaryota > Metazoa > Chordata > Mammalia > Rodentia > Myocastoridae > Myocastor > Myocastor coypus. The sequence continues at coordinate 19,086 of PVJA010017730.1, read as the reverse complement.
TCATTGAGTGAAAGGGCCATCGTTCAGGCTGACATTCACCCCTTCCTTATTTTTGTTCTCATCCTTTAGCTGCCACTGCCCCATGAGAAGGTTGAAGGCCAGATTGTGCTGTCAGGGGACTCAGGCATGGCAGGGGAGGGCCCCTTTGCTGTGGATTCAGAGTCTGGCTTCCTGATGGTGACCAGCACACTGGACCGGGAAGAACAGGCAGAATACAAGCTACAGGTATGGCCACACATGGTACACGATAAAGCAGGAAAGGCACAGGCATGTCCAGGCCCTGACTCCCCCTCCTTGCCAGGTCACCCTGGAGACTGGCAATGGATCTGTCTTGTGGGGTCCTCAGCCTGTGATTGTGCATGTGAAGGATGAGAACGATCAGGTGCCCCAGTTTTCCCAGGGCGTCTACAGATCTCAGCTCAGCCGGGGTACCAGGCCTGGTGAGTGATCAGAGTAGCCACCTTGAATGCAGCAAGGTCAGATGGGCACTGATGGGGCAGCAGAGTAAAGAGACACAAGGACAAGGCAGGCAGGGTCTAAGCTCCTCCCTCAACTGTGCTCCTTCCTTTACCCTTCCCATTCCACCGAGGGACCCACTTACCCCTAGCCTCTGTTTGCCCATCTGTAAAGTTTGTTGAAAATCTGTGGCTCACCTCCAGGAACCTGATGGAAGGGGGCCCAAGGAGAAATAGGGGAGGCATAGGAGCATCTCACCCCTACCTTCCCTTCCAGTTTACCTTTCTCTCCACTCTCCAGGCATCCCCTTCCTCTTCCTTGAGGCTTCCGACGGGGATGCTCCAGACACGGCCAACTCAGATCTCCGATTCCACATTCTGAGTCAGAGCCCAGCCCAACCTTCATCACACATGTTCCAGCTAGAGCCTCAGCTGGGGGCTCTGGCCCTCAGCCCTGAAGGTGAGCCCTGAGCTAAGTGTGATGGAGGGTCAGGGAATGCCAAGGGAGGGGCCCCTGAGCTGTAAGGCGTGGATGAATTGGGGTGAGAGGTGAAGGAGGAACGAGCAGCAAGGCCAAGGCCATGCCTTAATCGTCCATGGGGAGACAGAAAATAGGGTGAGTGCAATACTTTGGTTCCACATTCCGGAGACCAGAGTGGAATGCTCTAAGGATCTAGAGTCTGGCGATCTCACGACTGATGGAAGGCAAGACCTGCCCGAGAGTATGGACCCTGGGACATAGGCTGGGGGTAGAACGTAAAGTGAATCATGCATCAACCCCGCCAGCCACCCTGTCACCCATCTACCTCCAGCCACTATGTAGCCCCACCTGTTCAATAGGCTTACTCATCCACACTCTTTATCCATCCACTCACCCAAATCCCTAGTTATCTACCTGGCCAACATCCATTTATTCTGTGGATTGTCTCGCACCATTCAGTGGCTTATCTTCCCTAACCTGACTGTCCATCTCCTCCTCCGGCTCACACACCACTCACTGTTAATATGTAAGGGACATGGCACACTGTCACATCATGGTTGGATACTTGTGATGATGCTAAAAGCCCCTCTAATCCTTTGGCTAAGCGAGCCTCCTGAACACCTGCTGTATGCTTGGCTTTCGTGTTTGGTGCTCACTGCAAAGCACAGCCACGGTCTTGTACTTGTTGCCCGGCCCTGTGCTCAGGTAACCACCCTATCTCTTTTAGGGAGCAGCAGTCTTGACCACGCCCCAGAGGGGCCCTATCAACTATTGATACAGGTCAAGGACATGGGTGACCAGGCCTCAGGTCACCAGGCCACAGCCACCATTGAGGTCTCCATAGTACAGAATACCTGGGTGCCTCTGGAGCCTATCCACCTGGCTGAGAATCTCCAAGTCCTGTACCCACAACCCATTGCACAGGTAAGTAAATGGCTATCTGTGACTGAGATAGCCCTGTGGATAGTGCAGCTGGACCTGAGTTACGTGAGTGTTTGGGAGACAGATCTGGGACCCAACTTGACCCTGCCTCCTCCCTCTATACTTCCCACAACTTCCTATTGTGGAGTGAGGTACGTAGGGCCCTGGGACAAAACCCTGACTGTCTCGCCTGCCATCTTTGGCAGGTGTGGCTCTATGTTCTGACTTCTTGAGTTTCCTCAGGGAGAACAGCTGCCTCTTCCTGCTGCCATGGGGATTGTCACCCAAGGCAAGAATGTCTCAGGCATTTTCCAGGAATCCCCTGGCATCAGGCCAAACCTAAGAGGACAAAAAGAAAATAACTTGGTCACTCAGGCACTGTGAGCTGAGTCCTAGACCAGGGCAAGTCTACTATGCGGCTACTATAATGACAACTGTCCCAAACAGAAGGAGGCTACTTGGACTGCCTGGACTCCCCAGGGTGGGCAGCAGTTTTCCTGAGGTTCACACGATAGTTGAGTCCCAAGCTCCTTGCCTAATATAGGGCATGGGACTGGCCGGGGTTGTTGCTAACCTTGGTCACTGTGTCTTCTTCCCAGGTACACTGGAGTGGAGGGAATGTGCACTATCACCTGGAGAGCCAACCCCCTGGACCTTTTGATGTGAATACAGAAGGGAAACTCTACGTGACCATGGAGCTGGACCGAGAGGCCCAGGCTGAGGTGAGAGGGAGCGGGTGGGGGGAATGCTGGAGAGCGTTAGGCACTGTCTGATTGCTCTGGGAGATGTCACATCTCCCACAGATGCTAAGGCAGTGGAACAGAGCTCAGAAGAGTTGGAGCTGTAAAGACCCCAAATACATAAATAAATAAATAAGCTGGAGCTCATCACCAATGAGACCTAGACCCAGGCAAGCCGGAGCTGCCTTTGGTCCTGACCTGAATCCCACCCCACCCCATACCCACCTCATTCATTACAGTACCTGCTCCAGGTGCATACTCAGAATTCCTATGGTAAGGACTATGCAGAACCCTTGGAGTTTCATGTGGTGGTGATGGATGAAAACGACAATGCGCCTGTCTGCCCTCCACGTGGTCCTGCCATCAGTCTCCCTGAACTCAGCCCTCCAGGTGAGCTCAGGGTCTTAACAGAGGTGTGGGAAGGGTGCAGTCCCTATGGGCTATCCCATCTTACTTCTCTGTGGTGGATCTATAGCTTCAGGCAGCCATCTCAATGCCCTTCACTGTGTGTGTGTGTGTGTGTGTGTGTGTGTATACACACACACACACACACACACACACACACACACACACACCTATGAGAAGTTAGACCCAGCACAAAAAAGAAGTGGGTGAGGTAAGCGCTGTCTTGCAGGCACTGAAGTGACTCAGCTGTTGGCAGAAGATGCAGATGCCCCTGGATCTCCCAATTCACACATTGTATATCAACTCCTGAGCCTTGAACCCATAGAGGGGGCTGAAGGGAGAGCGTTTGAGCTGGACCCCAACTCAGGCAGTGTGACCCTGGGGGCCACCCCCCTCCAAGCTGGCCAACAGATACTGCTTCAGGTGCTGGCTACTGACCTAGCAGGAGCAGAAGAAGGTAACACCCCTGACGGCGACCTGGGTCCCTGTCTGTTCTTACCTGAGCCTCACCACAAGCCCTCCCCTACTTCAGGCCTCAGCAGCATGTGTGAGGTTGCAGTCACGATCGCAGACATCAACGACCATGCCCCTGAGTTCACCAGCTCCCAGGTAAGCAAAAACAGGGGAGGAGACCCTGGAGAAGGTACCGGTGGGGCTCACTGCCCCATCAACATCTCTCCAGATTGGTCCTGTAAGCCTCCCTGAGGATGCAGAGCCCGGTACTCTTGTGACCACGCTCATGGCTACTGATGCTGACCTTGAACCTGCCTTTCGCCTCATGGAGTTTGCCATAGAGGCAGGAGATAAGGAAGGAATCTTTGCCCTGGATTGGGAACCAGGCTCTAGTCACACCCAACTCAAACTTCACAAGGTAAGGGTCTGGGCAACACACATATATTCATGCACAAGAGTGCCATCCCCTGATCCATACAGTAATCTATGCTTTGTTGGTTCTAGAACCTCAGCTATGAGACAGTTCCCCAACACAAGGTGGTTGTGGTAGTAAGAAATGTAGAGGAACTCGTGGGCCCAGGCCCAGGCCCTGAGTCCACAGCCACAGTGACTGTGCTGGTGGAGAAGGTGATGCCACCTCCTAAATTGGACCAGGAGAGCTATGCAGCCAGCATCCCAATTAATGCACCAGCTGGCTCCCTCCTGCTGACCATCCAGCCTTCAGATCCCATGAACAGAACTCTCAGGTGAGCCTTTCCCTGGGACAGTTCTTCCCTTTCTCCCCACGGATGACTCCAGGGCCTCCAAGGAGATTCACATTATGTAGAATGGACCCCAACCATGACTAGTGTCAAGGTTGTAACTTCTAGGGGTTGGTTAGGGATCAGGGCTGGATGGACTGGGTGGGCATGGTATGGGGTGGTGTTTAGGCTTTGTGGAAATTCAGATTATGCCACCTCACTTAGGAGGAGGACCTGGCTCTCCCTCCAGTCCCCACCCAGATTGCAGTACAGACAAAACTCTTCCCATGCTCTGATCCCATCCAGACATCTGATGCTCATGACCCCTACCTGCAGTATCCATTGTCCAACTGCCCCTACTCTTTAACACTGCAATAGATGTTAGAGCTGAGAAGAGAGAATGGGCATCCGAGCAACGCCGCTTCCCCCAGAGTCAGAGAGGATGTGAACTTGAGCAGCTCACATGATCTTGGAGGTTTCCGGGCAAGACTCTGTACATATTTCCAGTGCCTTTCCACCTCACCCCTTTCTGTGGACCTCAGGTTCTCCCTGGTCAATGACTCAGAAGGCTGGCTTTGCATCGAGGAGGTCTCTGGGGAGGTACACACAACTCAGTCCCTGCTGGGTGCCCAGCCTGGGAACACATACACAGTGCTTGTGGAAGCCCAGGACACAGGTATGGCCAGGCAACAATGGAGACCAGAGGGAGGGAAGCACTAGAGCTCCATGTGGAAGTAGTTCCTATGCAGATCTCAAATGGACTGACAGATGGCCAAGGCTGAGCTTCCTCCATGGGACCTTGTAGGCAACCAGCTAGCCCCAGGAAAGGGAGAGGGGCAAGGATCCTGGCCCAGGGTCCCTCTCTGGGACCTTCTCTGAGAATAGGTCTACCCTATTCTCCGTGTGTAGGCCTGTCCTCTGCCTCTTCTCTCCCACCACCCTCCTACCTGACACTTGAAATCCTCCAACTCTTTCTGTTAGTCCCTGGAGAACTTTCAAGGTGTTAGCCTCGGGGATCAGCTGGAAGCAGATGGAACTAGGTTGGGTAGATGGAAGGAGGGCCAGGGGCTACCTCTTGGTCAAGTATAGAGAGATGACCCCAGTGGAGCAGAGGCCAGGTGAGGAGGATTGTGAACAACTCTGTGGTAGCTGTGACCATCTGGCTGGTCCCAGAGAGGGTATGACAGGATTGGGGCAGATCAGTAGGGCTGTGTTCCTCCATGGTCAGGGTCCTGTCACCTTATGGGGCATCAATTCCAGCAGTGGGGATTGGAGGCGAAGGTATGCTGGCCATCTGAAAAGGCACAGGTGGGTTTGGCAGCTGTTCAGATAGTGAAGGGATGAAAGTCACTGTCAGAAAGGGACTGGCATGTGGGTAGTGACAGTAGAGCAGAAGGGGTGAAACAGAGGGACAGTGGCAGGGAGGTAATGGGTCAGACTGTCGCGGATGGACCACCCCACGGACTCCTCCGCTCACTGTCATCCTCAACATCCCAGGTGAGCCAAGACTGAGCACCACTGCTGCCCTAGTGGTCCACTTCCTGAAGGCCCCTCCTGCCCCAGGTTTGACTCTGGCACCCATGCCCGCCCGATACCTCTGCACACCCCGCCAGGACTATGGTGTGATTGTCAGTGGACTCAATGAGGATCCTCATCTAGCCAGTGTGCCTGGTCCCTACAGTTTTTCCCTTGGTCCCAACCCTACAGTGCAGCGGGACTGGCGCCTCCAGCCTCTGAACAGTATGTAGTGGGGGTGACACACTGTGACCACGACAGGGGAGGAGGTCTCCCGGTGAAGGGAGGTGGGGCTGAACCTAGAAGGACTAGCCCTCAGGCTGCCAGCCTAGGCTAGTGACCATACCTATTGCCTGCAACCCAACAGGTTCCCATGTCTACCTCACCCTGGCCCTGCACTGGGTAGAACCAGGTGAACACCAAGTCCCTGTGGTTGTCAGCCACAATGCCCAGACGTGGCAGCTCCTGATCCAAGGTAAGGCTGAAATTCAGACGCAGTCAAGGTTGACATCTGCAGATGCTGAGGGAACTCCCAGGGTGCAGAGGGTAGGGGCTAGGTGTACATCACAGGCACTCACACTGACAGCATATGCTCACGCACACCTGTACAACTGTGGGCAGGCCCACACACCCCTGTGTAGCCAGCACCTGCACGAAGTAGCACATACCTTCACACACACACACACACACACACACACACACACACGTGTGCACAGAAGTGTGTGCACAAGAGGGCCTAACAGCCAGCTGGCCAGAAGGGGGCTCCAGGCAGCAGGAGAGCCCTCCCCCACTGCTGTCACCTTCCTCTCCCCCAGTGATTGTGTGTCGTTGCAACATGGAGGGGGAGTGCATGCGCAAGGTGGGCCACATGAAGGGCATGCCCACGAAGCTGATGGCCACGGGCACCCTCCTGGGCACCCTGGCTGCAATAGGTAATGGAGGCCGGGATTCTACTCTGTGGAGGGTAACAGGTGGGGTGGGGGGAGCCATACTTTCCACATAAAAAGTTCCCCTGTTCCCACAGTGCCCAGATCTGAAAAAGGAGCCCTCTAACTCTCATAGTCATTATGCTCTTATCACCTGGTATCATAGTCTTCACCATTGTTAAGACCGACGTTTACCATTACATCCTCATGCCCTGGCTATGTGTTAGGCCCTATGTGGGGCACATTATATGGATTATCATGTGGAATGTGTCCACACCCTGTGGGATGGATCCTGGCATCTTTATTTTGAAAAGAAGGTCACTGTGGCTCAGAGAGACTTAACAACTTGCTTGAGGTTACACAACCACATAGCAGAGTCTAGGTCTTTTGAGACTGCTTCCTTCCGTTGGAGCTACCCTCTCTGTCTCTTTTTTTTTTTTTCTCTAGCCCCCTAAATTCTTCCCTTGCTGATTTTCTTTGCTGGCTCTGCCACAATGCTATGCTGTGCCTTGGAGATCTATGGGAACAACTCACTGGCTCTCGGATGTACTCCATTCAAACTGTCCACCAGGGAAGGAGACTTTAGAGGGTGGGATGTACTAGGATGGCCTGTGTGATGAGGCCCTGGTGAGGGCTGAGAAAGACAGGCGCTCAGACTTCTCTAGGCACCAGGAGTCACACCCAGCCAGCCTAGGGGATACTGTTAGAAAATTTTAACTCTTTATTAAACTGATACTGATCGCAGAGAATCCCTGATGATAGGCAAGGCCCCACAGCCCCTTCTGAGGGCTCATCCGTCCCTCTTGGGCCCCTCAGGCTTCTTCCTCATCCTCATCTTCACACACGTGGCCCTGAGGAAAAAGGACCTGGATCAACCAGCAGACAGCATGCCCCTGAAGGTGGCCGTCTGAGTGATCCAGGCAGCCCCAGGAGGGACCTTGGACCTGGCTCCAACTGAATCCACTGTGAGGGATACAGTACCCAAGATCCAGTGGGGGCCAGAACAGAGTAAAAACCTCTCCACCTTCTGGGGTGGAGGCACTATCACCAGACAAACCCTCAGAGGGAAACTGTGAATTTATGGGAGTACTCTAAATGGTAGTTCACTGTCCAATAATAAACCTTAGAGAGTGGGGCTGGGCCCTAAACAATTGCTGTGTACATGTCTGAGTTTCCCCATGTGTATGTGCACATGCGTGTGTGTGAGTACACACACCTGCCCTTTCGGTCCACCTGACCTCCTGCTGCACAGAATGGCTCTGGAAACATGAAGAAAAACCTGGGTCTCCTATAAGAAATAACACAGGACATCATACAGGATGCTGGTGAGATCTTGGGGCCAAAGCAAGGTGGGTCATTTTCTAGGGTGTTCAGCACCCACCAGCCACTGACCCTGGCTGTGTTAACTATGCAGGTGAAGGTCAAGGAACAGTGACTTCAAGTCATTCTTGTATTTTCAGGCTATTAGCTTTGCTAGGGCTGGGTGCAATCTTGTAAGAACATGTATGTGCTCTCCTTGTGCTTGAGTACTCTTGCATCCTGAAAGTGGACAGAGACCCCTCAGTCTCAGGAGGCACCTGCATGGGAATACTGAGGGCCCTGCAAGGGAAGGTAGGAGAAAATAAAGCCAGAGAAAGGTTCCTTCTGCCCCAGCAATGCTCAAGGCTCTTCTGGGTTTCAACTGAGCCAAGTTCAGAAAGGCAGGGGTGGGAAATCACTAAGATGGACACTACTTGGGAGGGACAGGAACTCCTGTGCCTCCCCCTGAAACTGTACCTGCCCCAGGTAAACTTCTGCTTCTGAATCAAAAGTAAGCCCAAGGGGGCCCGGTGGGATGGCTCAGTGGCCTAAAGCCCCTGCTTGGGAAAGCTTGGGCGGCTTCAGGGACTGCGATTCGATCCCCGGCACCACATGCTGCACCAGCCCTGCCCTCGGGGTGGGCTGAGCCGGCCGTGAAAATGAGTGAATAAACAAACAAAGGTTCTGAAACATGAAAAATAAATAAATAAATAAATAAATAAATAAATAAATAAATAAATAAATAAATAAAATTTAAAAAATAAAAATGAAAAAAAAAAAGTAAGCCCAACGCCTGGGGGACTGCAGAACCCAGACCACACCTCCAGACTGACCACCAGTCTCTGCCCTTTGATTGACCCCAGACCCAAGCTGGTTCCACATGCTCCCTTCCTGACAGTCTTCGGGGAGTCAAGGTGGGACTCACTGTCCCAAGCACCCAGAGCTGATAATAAATCACGGGGAAGGAAGAAAAACAGCCTTGGTGGGGCCCAGCCCTATTTTTAGCAGGTAATCTCTCTGCTGCTGGCAGATTCCGTGGAATGGGGGCCAAGCCTAGCTGACAGAGCCAGGGCAGGCACACTGGCTGGCCTAGGCGAGCTTATGGGTGAACCCGGAGGCTGGCCCCAGCTACCCCGGGCTCAGGGACCCCACCCCCAACTACAGACCATCCCAGCACAGCAGGGATTCTCTACCCTTGCCCGGGATTCTGTACTTGGTCTGAACCCACTTGGAAGTGTTTAGAGCAGAAAGCTTTTTGGAAGTTGTAGTTTACCTAATTTTTCCAATCTAATAGGGTGGATTATTGACTCCATTTTCCAGTAAAAGATCTTGAAAGTCAGGGAGGTAAAAGAGAATCTTGGAACAAGGACACAGAGTAGAATTGTAAGGAGGCAGGCATGGATGGTCCTCTGTAAGGGTCCATAATCATTATTTGATCTCTCAGATCTCCCAGAAGGCCCTTAAGTATCACCCAGGCCAGCTCTTTCTAGTAAAAGTAGGATGGTGAATCGCAAAGAGATGGAAAGACTGCCCGCTTTGTGCAGCCAGGGAGGTGTGACACCTGAACTAGAACCTCCTGCTTTCGAGGTCTTCGCTATGGGTGGAGGAGTAGATGAATGGATGAGTGGCTGGCTCGGTGAGGGAGGATGACTGATGGGTAGGGGAATGGGTGGGTGGGTAGATGAGTGGTGTGTAGTGGTAGTTGCTGAGTGGATAGGAAAGTAATTAAGGATAGAGTAAACAGCAAGTTACTAGGGCAGATTATAGCACCTGCCCAAGGGCCAGCCAAATAGCTCAGTGGATTAAAGCACCTGCAAGCAGATGCAGGGGCTGGAAGATGCAGGCCCAGGCCCCAGGGGTGAGCTGTGGTGGCAGTTGAGACTAGGCATGGTAGTGCTCGCCTATAATCCCAGCTCTTGGGAGGTTATAAGCAGGCAGATCACTACAAGTCTGATCTAGCAGTAAGACCCTAAAAACCCCATAGACCCTTCCCTAAAAAAAAATACAAGAAAATAATAATAATAATGTAGCACCTGCCTGTGTGAGGCCTTCCTTCTTGAGACCTCAGACTCCAAGACACTCTATGGTTGTATCACTGCTAGAGCTGATCACTGGGTCAAGAGCTCAGTTTCCTTATGCAACTATGGACATAATCTTTCCTGTGACCCTAAACTCCACTCTAAAGAGGACGGTGAGGGTGAAAGAGAGAAATATATCAGCACTGGGCCAGTGATCACTTCTGGGGATTCCTGTTAGTGAGGCCACCTCATACTGCAGAAAGGGCCTAGACCTAGCAGAGTAAAATATGCTTGGGGGTGGGTGGATAACGAGTTACACAGGACAGGCAGAAGAACATGTGATTTGTGCCTTACATCCTCATTGCTGTGGGCTGGGGAGATAGCTCCACGGCACAAGTGCCTGCCTGGCAAGTGCAAGGACATGAGCTCAAACCCCAGTCTTTGTATTTTTTTTTTTCTTGTTTCAGAACCTTTATTTGTTTATTCACTCATTTTTATGGCCTGCTTAGCCTGCTCCGAGGGCTGGCACAGCATGTGGTGCCGGGGATTGAACCGCGGTCCCTGAAGCCACCCAAACTTTCCCAAGCAGGCGATTTAGACCACTGAGCCATCCCTCCGGGCCCTCAAACCCCGGTCTTGCCAACACAAAACAAAACAAAAATCCAGGACTGCTGGGCAGGGCTAAAGAACATCCTCATTGCTATGTGTTCCCAAGTAAATCCCTTCACCTCCCTGATCCTTGCAAAACACATTTAGGAAAGTGCCAGGAGCTCAATTAATGTGTCTTTCCTTTGCCTGTAAGCTGTTTCAGGGAACATTCCTAATGCCATAGCCACACATGTGTACACACTCCACAGAAGTCCCCTGAAGCCCAGGCTGTTGAAAGGGAGCCTAGAGAAAGATCCTAGTTGCAGTCCCCACCTGGTTTTGTTGGGGGCCTCAGGAGAACACATACTCCCAGCATGGACTCCTTTCCAAACCCTAGGCTCCATGGTACTGTGATCCCTCTGAGAACCACATCTCACTGGGCTCTGACAGAGCTGGAGCTGGAGGCTGAGAAGGCAGGATAGGCCCCTGTGAGGGGTTCATACTCCTTTTCTCCCAGGCCCCTTGGAGAGGCACAGAGCCAGATCAAAGAGACCCAGCACGGAGGCCTGGGAGGCAGGCTTGGAAAGAATGTAAACATGAGGATATTTTTAAACTTTTTCCAGGCCCAACGGTAGAGCTCTTGAAGCAAGAGGCCCAGAGGTCAGGCTAGCACTTACCCCCAAAGAAAAAAAAAGGTCTTGGGACCCCCCAAAGACTCCCCAGTCTCAACCACCTGTCTACCCCAGGACTTCAGTTTGGGCCTCAGGGAAGAAGTTCTTTCTCTGGTGTGGGCTGGCATATTGCTACTGAGAGGCCCACAGAAGTGTGGAAGAACCCTAAGAATGCAGGGATGGTGGGGTCTGTCTGGCAGAACAAGTGTTGGGGGACCCCTTGGCATCCCTGTCACTCTATGAGTCAGCCTTGCACATGTGCACCTGTGTGTACCTACAGGTATGCAAGCGTGTGCTACCATCTCATCTATGCAGTGTCAATGTGTCAGGACAGGCAGGAATGTGCAAGGAGCCTACCTTGGCCCAATCTTCCTTTCTTTCCCTTGCATCCTTGGTCTCCTCTCAGGGTCGTGAGGTAGATGGGGGAGAGGAGGCCAGCTGAAGGGTTGAGAGGAACAGTCCCATGAGAAGAGGGGGAAAATGAGGATAGCAAGGGTGGGAGGGAGTTGAGGCTGAGTCTCCATCTCTATGGTGAGTCAGCCTGTGGAAGCCACAGGGGCCACTAATGTAGAGACTAGGGACTCAGCTCCCACAACTATTTCTAGGTGTCATAGTGACTCAGGAACATCATGACAAAGCTCCCTAGATCTTCCCACTTCTAGTGTCACAGTGACGCTCCCCATGGGTTCCATGGCAACAGCCTCTTCCCTCAGGGTGACGCGGCTACTCTCACATACTTGCAAGAGTGTCTCAGAACTGTGCAGGGGAATCAGTTCAACGTGCCCCCTCCATCCTATGATCAAAGTCTGGACCACTTACCCATAGGACAGGAGGTCCATCCCATTCATATGCCCACTGACCATAGACAGCATTCTCAGGAGCATCCAGCTGCTTGGTCAACCTGGCATGATCAGGACAGTGAAGGGTAAGGCCCCACTGGGAAAGGCCTCAGCTCGCTGCCTCCCTTGCTTCAGGAAGCTATTGTGGTGATGTATCTGGGTTATGAACCAAGGGTGGGACAGCATCAGCTCTATGGAGAGGGAATCTCGACAGATCTCTCCTCAGAGACACTAGGAGCAGCACTGAGTTTGCTCTTCACTATTCTACACACTGGAACTTGGGGCCCAGGAGGACAGAGAGACAGGTAGGGCTGGCACTGACAAGGAGGAGGACCCTGAGGATCGTGCTTCATCTGAGACCCACATCTGTCTTTAGGGTGTCGCTGTGTTGTCCCATGCTGTGATGGCCTTATGTGTGCCCACTCACCATGGCTATTGCTATTCTTACCCACTTGGCCGTGGCAATACAGTCAGAGATAATGGCAGGATGGGAGAGGGTCACGAGCACTGGCCCCTTATCTGACACCTTCCCTGGAAATTTGGCAAGGGCTGCCACCCTCCGGGGCCCAAGCAGGGCAGGTGTGAAGTGGTCACCCAGTGAGGTGGGGGCTGGGCTCACTGTTTAAGAGGTTCTGTTCTAGTTACCTCTCCTACAGCCATGGCACATGAGTGACATGGGGGTTCCTAGTGGGATTTCTTCCCACGTGTCCTCCTCTACTCCTACCCACTCCAACACAGAACACCACCATTGTTCTCATCTCTTAGCTTTTGATTGTTCAAGGGCAATGTATTTGTCAACTTTCTCAAAAAGGGCTGCTTCCTAGGAAGAGCTCCAGACTGGAGACCACAAAGCCCCATCTAGTTATGTCCTGCCCATTCCTAGACAAGTAACCTCAGGCAATTCACTTCCTTTTTCTGAGCCTCAGTTTCCTCATCCCTGTCCCATGCTGTTATAGGGAGAAAGGGCCCAGTGGCCAGGAAGGTGGGCTAAGGGTTGCAACTTGTATGTCTGTGTGTGTGTGTGTGTGTGTGTGTGTGTGTGCGCGCGCGCGCGCGTGCGTGCGCATGTATTCATGCATTCACTCAAGGATGGGTGTCGAGGGTCCCCTTGGAGACTCCCAGCCCATGGATTTTCCATTGGCATGTCGGCACCTTCTCCCCAAAATAGGCGCTATGAGCCGTGTGCGACAGAGTCCAGACTGAGGGACCTTTTTTTAGCTGCCCTTTGATTGTCAGCTCTTGAGCGGCTGCTATTTCAAGCCTCAACACCTAGAGTAGTTGGACCAAGTGGGGCCCAGCTCAACTCAGTGGGCCTGGCTGGCTCCCCAAAGGCATCCCCAGGAGATCAGCCCCGCCCTCTCATGCACTGCTGGCAGGGGCAGCACAACCTCCCTGTGTATGGGGCTTGAAGATTCATCTAGGCAAGCTGGAGAACTAGCTTAAGCAGTCACAACTTAGGGGTTCATCCTATAGATCATAGCCCACCCTCTCAACCCAGAGAAGAGCAAGTTTTGGGATCAACGAAGAGAAAACAAAACTCTGATTTCAGAACAGGGACTGTCACATAACTGGCCCCCCAAAAATATGCTAGCTAAGCTGACAGTGTGATTCAATGGCTAAGCATTTGTCTACTGTTCTTGAGGCCTTGGGTTTGAGTCCTAATACTGAAAAATAAAAATAATAATACAACTATTATTGTTGTAAATTACAGCCATAGTCATTCTCAGTTTTGTTGTTACAATACCTTTCTGTGGTACCAGGAATAAATCTCAGGACCTCACACTTTCCAGGCAGATGTACCACTGGCCCTATAGTAATTTTTAAAAATTAGATTTGCTCCTAGCCTCTTTACTAAGCACAGCTCTTATGCCGCTGGGTCCCTCCTCACCCCTACCACACACATACACACCTGGTTTCAGCAGTAGAAGCCCCAAGTCAGCTGGGGTGCCCTGTATGTACCTGTGGGCTGGACCCCCAGATGGTCTTTGGGATCTGTGATCTACAAATGGCCTTGGGAATCTGTGATAAATTTCAGAATACATATTGCTATACCCATCACTTTTCCCATCTCCTCAAATGCCACCAGCCACTATCCAACAGGATTTCAGGGTCTCAGATTCTGAAGGTGAAGTTCTAGATGTTAAATCTTCAAATGGCCCCTGAATGTGGATTCTAGAACTCTGACTTAAACCAGAAGAAATGGGTTTATTGCACAACAATGTATGAAAAAGAATTTTCTGGCTGTTTGGCACATAAGACTTGATCGATCATCCGAACAAATGAAGACAGTCTCTGCTTCCTGGCCATACAGTGCATGTGTGTGAAGGTGAGAGCTCCCAAGAAGAGTGATGGGATAACGAGAGCCAGATTCTGGGACAGGGGAGGAAAGGCAATGTGTCTAAACCAGGTCTTCCCCAACAGAGTTGGGGTCATTTCCCAGCAGGGCAGCAAGGTCAGCTGGGGCTGGGGGAGGGGTGACATGTTCCACCCTTGCCCCTAAGTGGTTACTGAACAAGGTGAGACTTCCTTGTTACCCGAAGGACAAAAATAGTTCCCAGGTGATGGTCTGCAATCCATGCCCAGAACTGCCTGGGTTATTCTGAGAGTGACAGGAACAGGGCCAGGCCAGGCCTAAGTCAGGTGGGACTGAGCTGGAAATGGCATCTTCAGCCTGTGGACTTTCTGTCCTTTTGGGGATCCTGAATGCGGGTTGGGGATTGGAGCCATGGGCTGGCTAGCCCTTGGTAGATGGGGTTCCAGTCCTGACTCAGCTACATCATCTTGGGCAAACCATCCAGTATCTCTGATCATCAGCTCCCTTCTCGTATAACAAGAACCCTGATCCCTGCTTTTCAGCATGGCTGAGAGAATTAGAAGTGGGTTAAGTAGTGTTCAATAGATAGATGTGTGAAATCTACACCTTAGCTGTCTCAGAGACCAGACCCAGGTGACCAGGGAGGGGACAAAGGCCTCCACTGGGCTGCTCAGCTGTGGAAAAGCCCCTTCTCCTCCAGTTGTGAGGGAGCCAGTCAGACACAAAAGCACATTTCTAAAGAGCTTGTGGAAGCCGGGCGTGGTGGCTGACGCCTGTAATCCCAGCACTCGGGAGGCTGAGGCAGAAGGATCGGTGCGAGTTCAAGAACAGCCTGGGCTACAAAAGTGAGCTCAAGGCCAGCCTGAACTGCATAGTGAGACTCTGTCTCAAAAAAAAAACAAAAAAATAAAAAAAATAAATAAAGAGCTTGTGGGGATTTTCCAGGAACGGCACCTTCCAACTGGAGAATTCCATTCATGGCCCTCTTGCCTGAGGCCCAGGCTAGGCTAGGACACTCCAGCTCATTCCAGTTCTAACCAGCTTCTGTTCCACACCCACCAGGCCCAGGCCTTGGAGTCCTATGCCCATGTTCTTTTGCTGTGTGCTATGAAGTCTGAAGGGTCTGAGGTACTTGGCTCCCCTTGAGGTTCTAGCATAGAACGGTGCCCAATACATAGCTGGTCTGCTCCTGACCCCTTATCCCTTTGAGGTGTCTGCCCTTTTCTTTATCCATGTCCTAGAATTTTCCCTGGACCAAGCCTCTGCCCTCAGATGAATTCACATGAACAAACTCGTATGATGGATACAGACGTGGAGACTGATGACACCTGACTCAGCTCAGGGTTAGACTTGACAAAGGCAGCTAGAAAGGGGGAGGGGGACTGTCTGAGACAAATGCCTGAGCAAAGGCTCAGAAATGTGGCTACACTCTGGGATTGGAACACTGCATTCTGCTCAAGGCAGAGGCTCTGGTTTGAGATAACCCGAGGAGCACTGAGTTGGGTACACCGGATAGAGGAATAGAGAAATGAACTGTTTTTATTTTATTTTATTTTATTTTATTTTATTTTATTTTATTTTATTTTATTTTATTTTATTTTATTGTGCAGCGTCTCACTATGCAGCTCAGACTCATAGTGATCCTACTGATTTCTGCCTCCCTAGTGCTAGGATTACAGGCGTGCGCCACTATGCCCAGACTCCATCGCTGGCTCAGTGTGCTCAGGGGTGGGGCTGGCACAGCGTGTAGTGCCAGGGATCAAACCCTGGCCCCTGCGCTCACTTAAACAATGAACTTTGCCTATTGATCAGCAATTGGACCCAATTCTTCCTTAGCTCAGATTTCTTCCCTCCACAACTAAGTCCAGACACAGGGGAAGGGAGGGTTCTCAGGGAGGAATAGCTGGCTGATTGGGTCCCAAGAGACACCAAGTATGACTGTCCTCCAAGATATTCCTGCACCCACAAAATGTATTTTGTACTCATACTAGTCCCTGGGAGACTAGTGGGCAGGACACACAGAATATTGGGAAGAAAGATCTTATTGGATCCCAGATGGACCCTGCCCCAATCCCATTCTGCTACTCTATCTCAAAAGTTCAGTTCTAGGGGCCCGGTGGGATGGTTCAGTGGTCTAAAGCGCCTGCTTGGTAAAGCTTGGGCGGCTTCAGGGACCGCGGTTGGATCCCCGGCACCACATACTGCGCCAGCCCTGCCCTCGGGGCGAGCTGAGCCTGCCGTGAAGATGAGTGAATAAACAAACAAAGGTTCTGAAACAAGGAAAAAATAAATAAATAAATAATAAAAATAAAAAGTTCAGTTCTTTTCTGCACTCTATCTAGCCGCAGCCATCATCCCTATGCTGAGGAAGGGTGTAGGACCCCCTCCTCCCTGAGGCTGGCACCAAAGTTTATGAGCCAGTGCAGAAGTGTCTGAGAGGAATATGGGTGGAAAAAGTGACCCAACTCTAAATCAGCCAGCCTTTGGGTGATCTCATCCCCTTCCCAAGATAGTCTTGCTCCCCTCCCCCACCAGCCAGCTGTGCCAATGGGGTAAGTCACAAGGGAGCTGGTGGAGGAGGGCGAGCCAGGGCTGGGGGAGGATTTCAACTTGGGGTTATACTGTACATTCTGTTAGCCACTCCCACTTATAATATTTACAAATAACAGCTTCCTGTCCAATCATAAAGGTCTGACACCACTCTGTTCTCTTTTCACAATTATTTGTAAAGCCTGCCAAAATGGATGTACCAGAATCTCTGTGTCCAGCCCTAAAGTAGGATATGTCAACCATGTAGTTTCTCTTTCTTACAAACACCAGTGCCATGACCATTTTTGTTCAAATACCCTGGAGTAGTTGTCAGACCCACCCTCCCTTCCTCGCTCTCTGAAATAAATTCTCATAGGTGTTGGGTAGGAGGGCAGGCCTCACTCTGCCTGAGGAGTTCTGGGCATGCAGACCTCAGAGGCGTCAGGTCCAGGACAAGGTCGGGGACTGGACACTAGCACAGGGTTCTGCAGGCTCCTGCTGCTGGAGGCAGGCACTCCCGAGGTTCCACTTGCCCTTGTCTTCCCAACCAGAACAAAGATCTGACTGACCAGGAACCCAGAGAAATAGCATACACAGGGCCCCCCCTGACCCATGCTGGAACTGTGTTCACAAATGTTCACAAAGCTACCACCCAGGCATAGGCCAAGTTCCCAGCCACAGGGTAGGACCCCTCTCATTGCATGCAATTCATATCTTGCCAAGTATTCTCCCTAATTTCTTCTAAAATGCTTCTGTAGACCAATATCTCGCTCCTTTCTAAATTGCTGCTAAGAGTCCAACAGTGGTGGTGCTTTCCTGTAATCCCAGTGCTGGGGAGGTTGAAAGCAGAAGGATCACTTCTGCTCTATAGTGAGACCCTGTACCAAATACATTTAAAAACATACATACATACATATATACATACATACATACATACTATATACAACTGTCAGGTCTTTGGAGAGTGGGTAAAGTATGTCCTTCTTATCAAATGGATATTCAACAGATTTCATGAATGCCAAGAGGGCACTTTGGTGTCATTTACTAAGGTTTTGTATTTACCCCTGTGCTTATTGGTTTTGTGACATATAGCACACCATTTTTACCTGTCTAGCTCAGTTTCTTCATCTGTTGAGTGAGTTAATAATACTTGCTTAGAGGACTGTCTGGGAATTAAATGATTTGTGTAAAGTGGACAGCATAGCAGCTGGCCAGAGTATGTGCTCATAAATGTGGTCTAGGTTAGTACCTTAAATTATCATAAATCAGTCCCTTTGGGCTAGCCAGATAGCGCAGCAGATTAAAGCGCCTACTTAGGTAGACACAGGTCCCCCAATCTGCCATGCTGGCTCTGCCCCTGGGGATGCACTGAGCCACCAAATGAGACAGTGTGGTGGTACGCACCTGTAGTCCCAGCACTTGGGAGGCTGAAAAGCAGAAAGGTTCACTATGAGTCCAATCTGTGTAGTGAGACCCTGTAGACCCTGTACTAAATAGTTTTAAAGTCAGTCGCCTAGATAATAGCAGATCAAAGTGTTGGCGACAGAGTGGAAGAAAGAGGTGAGGTAGGTCTTGGCCAGCTCACACTTGGCATTGTACATCAGCAAAAAATTGAGATATTTTTCTGATTCTTTGGAAGTAGTAGAGGGTGGTGGGGGCCAGGGATGAGAAGTTGTCACTGAAGTCTTTGTTTATTTCACTATGTAGTTCAGGCTGGCCTTGAATTCACAGCAATCCTCCTGCCTCAGTCTCCCAAGTGCCAGGATTACAGGTATCTACCACCACACCCAGCAGTGATTTTTTTGTTTGTTTTTAAAATAATTTCCAGGTCTGGGTGGCTAAGGTAGGTAGATTGCAAGTTCAAGACTAGCCTGGGTAACTTAGTGACTTAGCAAAATTCTATCTTAAAAATTTTTTTTTTTTTTTTTGTCTTTTTGAGACAGGGTCTCGCTATGCAGGTGAGGCTGGTCCTGCGCTCACTTTTGTAGCCCAGGCTGGTCTCGAACTCGCACCAATCCTCCTGCCTCAGCCTCCCAAGTGCTGGGATTACAGGCGTGAGCCACCACGCCTGGCTTCTATCTTAAAATTTTAAAAGAACCAAAAACAAAACAAATAAAGAGAAATAGCCGGGCGTGGTGGCGCACACCTGTAATCCCAGCACTTGGGAGGCTGAGGCAGGAGGATTGGTGAGA